>PVKS010046594.1:0-13220 GCA_004027875.1 Aplodontia rufa
AGGGATGCTCCCTGCTGTAGCAAGCTCTGTTCACAGGCTCCTCCTATTTGGGTGGGAAGGGGGCTGGATAAAGAGCAGAAAGTCGCCAACCGAGAGGTTTGGAAGCTGGAGAGGTGAATCGCAGTTTGCTACAGCCCCCAGGGCAGATGTCCAGTTGGTGGGGTGGGGGGCGATAACTTCTGTTTCTGGTTGCAGGGACTGAGGCCGCATAACACTGCTGGGTGACCTGCCCTGCCCTCAGGGACACACACGTCACAGTGGTGGCCGGCCGCCGCTCAAACAGCTGCGAGTTCGCTAATGTGAGAATTAATTCCTAAGCTTAATTCCAAGTTCATGGAAATGAAGAGCAGTCAGATCCGGGAGTTCGAGGCCAGATTAGGGTATTTGATTAGGAAACTTGCTCCGTTTCCTCCCCTTAGGGAAGCTCCCCTCCCCATGGGTGTGGGGCCGGTCACACGGGTGTCACAAACTTTCTCCTTTATTTTCATTAATGCTCCACGCTATTCCTTTGGAGTTAAAAAATTCACAGGGGATAATGTTTGCCCTCACTGGGAGCTTCGTCCTACCGTGGGAATCCGTGTGCAGTCTTGCTGCATGAGGTGACTCTGAGGAGCGTCTTGGAGTCACTGCTGCTGGGGTGGCCGCCATCTTCTCATCTTCTAATCCGTATCTTTTGATTGGTGCACTGAGACCAGTCACATTCAGTGTTAGGATAGTTATGCGGTTGTGGTTCATAGTCATTGTGTTTTATTTGTAAGTTCTGTGCTGTCTTGGTTGTCTGTTGATAGTGGGTTTTTTTTCTTTTCTTTTTTTTTAAAGAGAGAGAGAGAGAGAGACAGAGAGAATCAATTTTATTTTTTCATATGGCTTTCGTTGCTCTGACATGTCATCGTGTTTGTGGTGCTGGGATATGAACTCACATCCTCACCCATGCCAGGCAAGTGCTTTCAGCACTGAGTCACCACTCCAGCCCTGTGGGTTTTGAAGATTGTTTGCTTGTTCTTCTGTCTGGAGTTTATCTTTGAGGATTCTTTTTCATGTTGGTTTTCTGTTCATGAATGCTTCAAGTTTGATCTTATCATGAAATGTTCTTATTCCCCCTTGAATTTGAATCTGAGTTTTTGCTGAGTATAGAATTCTCGACTGCAGGTTGTGGTCCTTCAGACATTGAAAGATCTCCTTCCAGGAACTTCTTGCTTCTAGGGTTTGAGGTGAAAAGTCAGACATATCCTTATTGGTTTGCCTCTGAATGTGGTTTGGCATTTCTCACTTGCAGATTTTAATATTCTTTTCTTCATTTCCCTCTTTTTTTAAAATTTTTTTTTAAAGAGAGAGTGACAGAGAAAGAGAGAAATAACTTTGTTTAGTTTTCCACATAGCTTTAGTTGCTCCAACACTTAGTTGTGTACGTGGTGCTGGGGTTTGAACCTGGGTCCTTGTGCTTGCCAGGCAAGCTCTGAAACCGCTGAGCTACTGCTCCAGCCCATTCATTTCCCTCTTATACATTTTGAATATGATGTGTCTTGGTGAGCTTCTTATTTGACTTGTCTTCTTGGGTGTCCTGTACGCTTCTTGGATGAGCATATCTGACTATTCTGATGTGGGAAAATTTTTCTTTAACTATTTCATTGAGAATTTTCTTCATACTATTCATTTGCATTTCAATTTCTTCTTCTATCCCAATTACTCTTAGATTTTTTTCTTGTTATTTCGTCCCAGATATTTTGAAAACTTTGCTCATGTTCTGCGAGTCTTTTTTCTTTACTGTAATCTGTGTGTTCAAGCTTACTCAGCCTTTCCTCATTATTGGAAATTCTTTCTTCAGGGGCTGATTTTCTGTTTTCTACAGAAATTAATATATTATTAAATTCTTCCTTTGAGCCTTTGACTTGGTTGAATGAGGATTTCAAGTCTAAAACTTCTCTTTTCAGTGTGTTCATTTCTTTTTTTTTTTTTTTTGAAGATAACCTCAACATTTTATTATCTTCATAATAAAACAATGAAGCTTGGAACTGGATCACTTGACCCTTTCGCTTCTTATCTCCTCCCAGTTCAGAATGCTTGCATCTCTTAATAGCCAGCATTCTCTTAGATCTGCAGTTAGGCTCCACACACTCCAGCCTTAGTACGATCTTCTTTGTAGTTTTAGCCTTTTTCCTGAAAATTGGCTTAGTCTGGCCACCATAGCCACTCTGTTTCCTGTCATAACGCCGCTTTCCCTGTGCATACAGAGAATCCTTGCCCTTCTTGTACTGTGTCACTTTGTGGGGCTGGTGTTTGCCACATTTCTTACAAAAGGTCCGACGGTTTTTAGGAACATTTACCATGCTTGTGGGAGCGTTATCGGCACCGAAAGCTGTTCATTTCTTTTTTGAAGAAGTTTTCCATCTCCCATGTTTGCTGTCTTATTTCCTTCTTTATATCTTCTTTAAGGTCTTTGATTGTTTTAGTAATGAGATTGTTGATAGTTTTTTTCTAGGTTTTCATCCCACTCCCTATCAATGGGCTCCATGCTTTTGGGGTTGTGGGATTTGAGGTGAAGCCTTTTTTTTTAATTGAGTTTTTCACATGGCTTTTGTTGCTCTGACACTTAGTTGTGTATGTGGGTGCTGGGGTTTGAACCCATGTACTTGTGCATGCCAGGCAAGCGCCGTAACTGCCGAGCCACTGTTCCAGTCAAGGTGAAGCTTTTCTAATGTGATTCTTCATTTATGCATAAGTTCTTCTAGGACCTTATATTAAAGTAAATTCCATTTCTCCTTATTTTCTGTATGTGCCTTTGTGTATGATTGAGGTGTTTGTTTTGCTGTTTATTGATGAATGTATAGAATGGGTTGGTGCTGGGGGAGCAGGTCCTGAAACTCCTCTCTGGTTGAACCCCTGTGGGATCTTCTTGATGGGTTGGTGGTTTTTGTCCCTTCCTTTGCTTCAGTTGGAGATCTGCAAGGATAGTTGAGATCAATATCAGTTTCCCTAACTTGTGAACTAATTTTGACCTTTACAATATCCATTGCCTCCTGAGATAAGGAAGCACAATCAAAATGAACATCAGTTGAATACAACACAGGGCTTTATATTAATTACTTTGTTCCTTCTAAAACTATTACATTGATAGTTACTGTCAATGAGAGGAATTATAGGTTTTGCAATTACCTCATGTGAGGAAAAATATCTATAATTAAAAGAGAAAGAGGAAAAGATTTGAGAAAAAGATGCAATATATAGCTAAAGAAAAAAGGAAAGAAAAAGAAAAAAATTTCTTAAAGAAAAAAATTTTTGAAGGGAAGAAAGGAAGGAAGAAAAAAGCTTGAATATATATCCCATATCCCCCCTGAAAAAAAAAAAAGATTCCCTGAGGTTATCTCATTACACCTTAGGAGCAGATGACCAATGTCATTGAGATTTGTTAATAGAAACCCACAGTCGCACTGTGGTCACAAGGTGAAGCCTTTACAGGATTCTTAGGGTAGAAGGTGGGTTGCTAGTAGATGGGTCTAGACCTCAGTCATGTGGGATTTTCTGGTCTGCTACTGCCATGAAGAATTCAGGTTAATTCAGTTCTGAGGGGCTGTTCCCTATGCCCTCAATTGGGGGAACTGTAAGTCCCAGATCCCAGGCATGGGGGTGTGAATGTAGAGTAGAACTCCTTCTGTTGGGCATATACCCAGTTCCTCCAGACCTCCTAGACCCAGACCCTTTGTTCTCTTGCATGCCCTGGATCTGCCTTAAATAGTCATTTGGGCCCTTTGATTTAGGGAGGGGGAGCAGACTAAGCTTGGATCCCCCATATTCCTCCAGCCTGAATCCCACTGGACTGGTTGATATCTGGGCTAGTACCAGAACTACTTTTCTGAGTTAAACCTCTGAATGTCAGCAAGGTCCTAGCAGGATTGTGGAGAAATCTGTTTTGATTTTGGCCCAAGGGACCCCCAAATCGGGGGAGGGGAAAGGTGGCAAGCTGTATTCATGTTCCTTTCCCTAGTGGCAGAGACCCTGGGTTTGGCAGCCTCAGGTACTGCCAGTCTCCCACTCAGTTGGGATCACCCTAGGAGCTGTAGTGTCTTGAGGAAGCTAATGAAAGCACTCCTTGCTACCTCTTGCCCACACTTGCAAAATGGCAACTGTCCTTTCTCTTTCTGAACACCTCAGATGCTATGATGCCCTCAGGCTTTGTAGGTGAATCTGGTCATCCTGGTATAGTGTTGGGATTCTGTCCGAATTTGGGATTCACTGTGGCAAAAATCTGATTTCCCCATAAATCAGTGATCCTCATACCTCCTATTGTACAGAACCACCACTGAAGTGAGTGCTATATAGGAGCTGCAGTTGCTTACCCCAGAGCCCTGCTGGGATTGTGGAGACCTTTTCACCTTACAATGCTTGTGGATTTTTGAGTCTTTAAGTGTCTGCAGTAAAATCCTGGTAAGTTCCAGAATCGGTGGGTGGGCTCCCTTGATGCTGTAGGACTGGTGGGATTTGAGTCTTGATTCAGAGAATCAGGAGGGATGCTCTGGTTCACCATCCAGCATGGTCCAGCTCACCCCAATTCTTGAATAAACACCTTAAGAACCGTTTTAAGACTTATTCTCAAATAACTTAGAGAACCTAGAAGAAACTGACACATTTATAGATACATACAACCTGCTAAAATTGAATCAAGAGGTCATTGAAAACTTAAACAGAACAGTAACTAGCAATGAGATGAAGCAGTAAAAAAACAAAAACAAAAACAAAACAAAAAACAAAACAAAAACACAAAACTTCCAACAAAGAAAACCCCAGGACCAGATGGATTCTCTGTTCAATTTTACCAGACCTTTAAGGAAGACACCAATGGTCCCAAATGATTCCATGAAATAAGAAGTGATGGAACACTTCCAAATTCATTCTATGAAACCAGTATCCCCTTCATACCAAAACCAGATACAGACCCATAAAGGAAAGAAAAGTACAGACCAATATCCTTTATGAACTTAGATACAAAATTCCTTATTAAAATATTACCAAATTGTATTCAATAATATATTAAGAAGATTGTGCATCATGACCAAGTTGGTTTTATTCCAGGGTTGTCAGGATGGTTTAACATACTCAAATCATAACATCCATCATATAAATAGAATTAAGAACAAAAATGACACAGTCATTTCAACAGATATGTAGAAGGCCTTAACAAAATTCAGCATTCATTCATGATAAATACACTGATGAAACTAGAGATACAAGGAACATACTGCAACATAATAAAGGTTATATATGACAAACCCAAAACCAACATCATAGTGAATGGGGAAAGCAGAAGGAATTTCTTTAAATATCTTGAATAAGATAAGATGTCTGCTCTCATCACTTGTATTCAATATACTACTAGAAATTCTAGCCAGAACAATTAGGCCAGAGAAAGAAATAAAAGGTATAAAAATAGAAACAGAAAAGGTCCAATTATCAATATTTGCAGATGATATGATCTTGCTTTTAGAAGATCCAAAAAGCTCCACCAGAATACTGCTAGAGCTAACAAACAAATTCAGGAAAGTAATAGGTTACAAAGTCAACATAACTAAACCAGTAACTTTCACATATATCAATAATAAATCTGATGAGAAAGAAATCAGGATAAAACAAAAAACAAAAACAAAAAAACTCCCCCAAATAAAAAACCCAAACCAATCAACCAAACAAAAAAACCCTGCATTCAGAATAGCCTCAAAATATAAAGAAAAACTTAGGAATAAATCTAACCAATAAGGTGAAAGAACTCTGCCATGAAAATTATTGAACACTGAAGAAGGAAATTGAAGAAGACATAGAAGATGGGAAGACCTCCCATGTTCATGAATATTGTTAAAATGGCCATATTACCAAAACAGTATACAGATTCAGTACACTCCTCATCAAAATATCAATGACATTTTTCGAAGATCTAGGAAAAAAGTCCTCAAATTCATTTGGACAAAACAGCTAAAGCAATTCTAAGAAAAAAAAATCAATGATGGAGAGGTTGTATCTGACCTCAAATTACACTACAGAACTGTAATAATAAGAACTGCATGATACTGGTATAAAAATAGACACAAAGACCAATGGTGCTGAATAGAAGACACAGACAAACCCACAAAGAGACAGTCATCTGATCCTTGGCAAAGGTGTCAAATACATACATTGGAGAAAAGACAATTTTTTTAACAAATGGGGCTGGGACAATTGGTTATCCATATATAGAAGATTGAGACTAGATACTTATGTCTCACCCTACACAAAAGTCAACTCAAAATGGGTCAAAGAATTAGACCAGAAACTATACAGCTTCCACAAGAAAATGTAGAGTCAACACTCCAATGTATATACACAGACAAGGTCTTTCTTAATAGGACTCTTAAAGCTCAAGAAATAATACGAAGACTTAATAAATGAGATGGCATCAAATTTTAAAACTTCTACATAGCAAAAGAAAAAAATTAAGAATGTGGAGAGAGAACCTACAGAATGGGAAAAAATCCTTTACTAGCTACTTGTTACAGAGGATTAAATTGGGAATATATAAAGAACTCAAAAAAACAGCACCGAATTCCCAATCACCCAATTAATAAAAGGGCAAATGAACTAAACAGATACTTCTCAAAAGAAAACATACAAATGGCCAACAAATATACGAAAAAAATGTCCAACATCTTTACCAATTAGGGAAATGCAAATCAAAACTACATTGTGAGGTTTCGTATCACTCCAGTTAATCAGGCAATCATCAAGAATATAAGTAACAATAAATGCTGGTGAGAAAGTGGAGATAAAGAACCACTTAAATACTGTTGGGATTGTAAATTAGTACAAGCACTATGGAAATCAGTATGGAGGTTCCTCAAAAGACTAGGAATGTAATCATCATTTGACTCAGTTATATCACTCCTTGGTATATATCATAAAGAATTAGACAGCAGAATATAACAATACATATATACCCATATTTATAGCAGCATAATTCACAATAGTCCAACTATGGAACTAGCCTAGGTTTCCATCAACAAATGAATGGATAAAGAAAGTGTGGTATATATGCACAACAGAGTTTTATTAAGTCATAAAGAGGAATGAAATTATCATTTGCAGAAAAATGTAAGGAATTTAAGAGCATTATGTTAAGTGAAATAAGCCAAACTTAGAAGGTCAAAGGTCCTGTGTTTTCTCTCATGTGTGGCATGTGTGGAAGCTAGAAAGGAAAAATTAAAAGGTGTGAGGTGGGGAAATCTCATGAAGTTTGAAGGGAGGTCAGTAGAGTAAAGAAAAGGGACGAGGTGGAGGAAAAGGGGAAATGCTGGATAACGATATCACCCAAATTATATTGTTACATTGTCTGAATGTAGAAATATGTAACAACCAATTCCACCATAGTATACAATTATAGATGCATCAATAAAAAACATGAGAAAATCCCAAGCTTTCACTCTCACCATTTCTAGTTCTCTGCTTTCTCATACATTCCTTCTCCTTCAGATAGACCCTCCTTATTACTTTACAAATATCCCCCACATATTCTGACTACAGCCAGTCTTCCATATTTGCTTTTACAGTACTTGACTGTTTGTCAAGAGCTTAAAAACAACACACCACCCTTTGTGCATACATGCTGTCTTTTGATTCTTACTATTCATTCCCTTTTTTCCAGGTAACAGTGTCTTGATTTCTTAGGAGAAATTGTTTCTCCTTTAACCTCAGTTTATGGCATTTGCCTAAAGAAAATCCCAGTTTTTGTGTTTCAGGCCTGGCTGTTCTTCCCTTCTCCTAACTATCTTTGGTTAATGAATGGGCATGTGACAGTTTGGCCAAATAGTTTCTTTCTTTTCTTTTCTTTAAAGAGGGAGAGGGACAGCAAGAGAGAGAGAGAGAGAGAGAGAGAGAGAGAGAGAGAGAATATCAATTTTATTTAGTTTTTCATGTGGCCTCTGTTGCTCCAATGCTTTGTGGTGCTAGGATTTGAACCCACATTGTCATGCATGCCAAACAGTGCCACAAGTATTTTTTTTAAAATTTTTATTTTTGAACAACCATACAAATTTTTAACAAAATAATATAAAATGTGTATAGTTTCTGGATACTAGATTTACCCCCAGGAGTGCCCCCTCCCCCAATTTCCCACCCATATCCCTCCCTTTCCTTACCCACAGTATCTCTAAAAAAGTATTAGGATGTATAACATTATACCTTATCTGGATTTAACACATGATAATAAACCACCTTTCTGAATGGCCAGGGTCTAGTTCCAACCTCCACAAGTGAGTGGAGACATTCGACTCTTGGTTCTCTGGGTTAAGCTGATTTTACTAAGCATAATTTCTTCCATAGCAATCCATTTACCATCAAAGGCTGCAATATCATTGTTTCTAATTGATGTGTAAAATTCCATGGTATATATGTACCACAGTTTTTGGATCCATTCTTCCAGTGAGGGACATCTGGGTTGTTTCCATAGTCTAGCAATAGTAAATTGAGCTGCTATGAACATAGATATTGCTGTGTCACTCTAATGTCCTGATTCTAAATCCCCTGGAAAGATACCCAGGAGTGGAATAGCAGGGTCATATGATGGGTTCATCCCTAGTTTTTTGAGGATTCTCCACACTGCTTTCCAGAGGGGCTGTACCAGTCTGCAGCTCCACCAACAGTGTGTTAGTGTCCCTATCTCTCCACATCCCCTCCAGCATATATTATTGTTTATTTTCTTCATTTTTGCCATTCTGACTGGCTTAAGGTGATATCTTAATGTGGTTTTCATTTGCATTTCTCTGATTACTAGAGATTTATAGCACTTTCTCATGTATTCATTGGCTTGATCAATGTCCTCTGGTGAGAAGTTTCTATTTAGCTCTTTGGCCCATTTATTAATTGGGTTGTTAGTGTTTTTGTAGTTGAGATTTTTGAGGATTTTGTAGATTCTGGATATGAGACCCCTGTTAGAGGAATCATAGCCCATGATTCTCTCCATTTCCATAGGAAACCTCTTGACTCTTTTGATTGTTTCCTGTGCTACAACTATTGAGCCACTGCTCCAGCCCCTTGGCTAGAGAGTTTCAATCTTTTGACTTTTATTTTAGTTTTTTGTTTTTTAAAAAGAGAAGGACAGTGAGCGAGACAGAAAGAGAGAATTAATTTTTATTGAGTTTTTCACATGGGTTTCCTTGCTCTGACATTTAGCTGTGTACGTGGGTGCTGGAGTTTGAACCTGTGTACTTGCACATGCAGGGCAAGTGCCATAACTGCCAAGCCACCTCTCCAGCCCCTTTATTTTAGTTTTTAATAATAATATTTTTTGCTGATAATTTTTTATGAAGAAATTAATTTGTTGAACAAACATGCTTCTAATGAAATTATATAATATATATAAATTCTGAAAATTAGATTTACCCCCAAGAGACCCCCCAAATTGCCTACCCTTATCCCTCCCCTCCCCTTTCCAAAACATCTCTAAAAAATGTATTAGGTTATATGACATTACATCTTATCTGGATTTAAAACATGATACTAGACTTCCTTTCTCAATGGCCACCAGGGTCTAGCTCTAGCCTCCACAGATGAGTGAAGACATTAGACCTTTGGTTCTCTGGGTTATGCTGATTTCACTCAGCATAATTTCTTCTATAGCCATTCATTTATCTTCAAAGGCTGCAATATCATTGTTTCTAATTGCTGAGTAAAACTCCATGGTATATATGTACCACAGTTTTTGGATCCATTCATCCAGTGAGGAACATCTGGATTGTTTCCATAATTTAGCTATTGTAAGTTGAGCTGCTATGAACATTGATTTTTGTAAGGTATTATGGTTAGAAAATAGTCATTACCTTTTAGAGACCTGTATTGGAATGTTTGTGGATGAAATGACAGGATGCCTGGGACTGCTTCAGAATAAAAGGTGATGTAATGAATGCCGGTATGGAACAAATAAAATTAGCTACGAGCTGAAAATTATTAAAGCCAGGTAATAAGTAAGTAGAAGTCCATTTTGCTATTTTCTTTAGTTTCCTATTTGTTTCGAATTCACCATAATAAAAATCTTAAATCTTGTTTATGTCTGTTGGTAGTATTTGAGATAAGATTTACCTTTGTATTATCTTGCAAAGAGATAGAATATTGGGCTGTCTCTTTTTGCCAGCATGTTCTCTGTTCTTTAACTGTTCGTTTTCCTCAGAGCTTCCTCTCTGATAATTCTTTTCCTGTCCCCTTTATTATTTCATTTGCTCCTATGGCCTTCAAGACAAGAATTTGAGAGACAAAATTCAAGCCTGTGTGTACCCGCCACGACTCCCTTTCTCTTTTCTTTTCCAAAGGCAATCATTGTCCTCAGTTTTGATTTTTATTATTCCATTGAATGCATTTGCTTTTTTAATATTGTGGAGTATTCTCTTGAACACTCATGTGGAAAGGGGTCACACTGCATCCTTCTACAGTTTTGGTGGCATAATGTTACGTATGGGGGATTTATCCTTGTGGATGAACTCATTCCTTTAGTTCGTTTTCACTGTAGTACATCCTTTCTCCATTCTCCTGTTGATGAACATTGAGGTTGTATCCATTGTTCTCCTCCACTATAAATAGTACTGTAATGACCACTTCTTGTTCACATGTGTGAGTGGCATTGTTGGGTGACTTTAGGAGATGTTTTTCATGTACTTGTTGATCATTTGTATTTCTTCTTTTGAGAATTGTCTATTTAGTTCTTTTGCTCAATTTTTGATTTTTTTATTTAGATATTGAATCTTATTTTTTTGTGTGTATGTTGTGAGGTAGAGGTACAGCTACATTCATTATCATATGATATAATACAATATGCTACCATATTCCAGCATGATTCATTGAGTAGTCAATCTTTATCCTATCAATATGCAATACCACCTCTATTATATATCATGTTCCCATTATGAGTGGGTTTTAATCAGTTTATTTGTCTCTTTACCAATACTGTATTGTCTTAGTTACTATTTTTTTTTTTTAAAGAGAGAGGGACAGTGAGAGGGAGAGAGAAAGAGAGAAAGAATTTTTTATTTAGTTTTTCATGTGGCTTTCGTTGCTCTGAGACCTCATTGTGTACATGGTGCTGGGATTTGAACTTGCATACTCGTGTATGCCAGGCAAGTGCTGCAACCACTGAGCCACCGCTCCAGCCCTTAGTTACTATTATTTTACAATAAATCTTGACATCTGGAAAGTTCTATCTTTATGCCTTGTTCTGCTTCATAAATGTCTTGATTATTCTTAGCATCTACATAAATTTTGGAATCAGGCTGTTAAGTTTCATAGAATAATTAATGTTCTATAATCCTCCCTGTAATCTTCTAAGCGCTTTAGTATTTTTATTATAATTACATTGAATTAATAAATTAATGTGGGAGTAATAAAATGTTTTAAACATTGACTTTTTCCTCATCCATTTGTTGAGATCTTCTTTAATGGTTCTTCAATATAGTTTTATAATTTTCTCCCAATAAGTTTTATACAAATTTTGTCAGATTTATTCATGAGTACCTTCCAGTCTGTGTTGCTACAGTAAATTATATCTTTATGTTTTCTTTTTTATAATCACTGATATATGACAAGAATCATAAACCATGGCCTGTGGGCCAAATTCAGTCTGCTACCTGTTTTTGTAAATAAGATGCTACTGAAATGTAGTCATGCTCATTTGTTCATAGATTGTGCTTGCTTTTGTACTGCAATGCCAGAGACTAAAAGGCCTGAAAATTTTAAAATATTTACTATGTGGCTCTTTACAGAAAAACATTCCTGACTCTGGTATACAGGAATTCCTTTAAGCTTTGCATCCTTATATTAAACAACTGTTAGTGCTAATGATTTACATGGTGCTTAGATTGTTTATGTATACCGGTATATTATCTGTGATTAACAATAGTTATTTTTTCCTTTCTAGACCTCATTGTAGCTTGGTTCTTTTCAGCAATGTTTAATGGAAGTAATGACAGCTAATCTCTTAGTTTTGTTGCTGACTTTTAAAGAAAATGCTTCTAACCTTTTGCCATTAAGTAACATGTTTACTTTCAACTTTTTTTTTTGGTAAATACCACATATTCTACAAAGGAAGATCTTTTTAATTTTTCTATTTTCAGCTTTAAGAATTATTATATATTCATTGGCGGGCACTGAGTTTATCAACTACTTTTCCAAAATCTATCAAATACTTTTTGATCATGAGCTATTTGTTTGATTCTTGGACCACTGTATATTATAGTATTTAAAAATTAGAGCAGGGGCTGGAGCGGTGGCTCAGCGGTTTCAGTGCTTGCCTGGCAAGCACGAGGATCCTGGTTCAAACCCCAGCACCACATACACAACTAAGTGTTGGAGCAACGAAGCCCATGTGAAAAACCCAATAAAGTTATTTCTCTCTTTCTCTGTCTCTCTCACTGTCCCTCTATCTTAAAGAAAAATTAGAGCAAATAAAATCTTTGTGTTTTTCTTCCTATTGTCTAAATTTCTTTCTTTTCTACGCTTTGATAATAAGACCTCAATTTTATTCAATCACATGAAATCATCAAATTAAAATGAAACCCTGGCAATAAGTACAGGGCATGCTTCTGCTGTATTTGGGCTGAGATTATTTGGTGGTGTCAATTCACAGTCCACCACAGGAAAGTCTGCAAGTTCTGTCTTACAGTTAGCGAAGAGAAAGAGGGAGTGGAGGACAGCACTCTTCTGGGTCTCCATATCCCCAGGCCCATGAAGGAGGTGTGAACTCTTTGGATAGGGATATGGTATTCACATTTCTACATGGAACACAGCCTAGTATTCTACGGTGTGGCCTGAAGGGTTGGCTGTCACTTGGCACTTTGAATGTTCTCTAGATTTGGGAGCACTGAAGACTGTCTTATGCACAGGATATTTCTTTCTCTAGCTTTAGCAAAGCACTGGCAAAAACATGGGCTGCCAGAAGATTGCAGAAACTCAACAGATTCAGTGGATACTCAGCAAAGTGTGTGTTGATTTCTTCTTGAACATATGCACAACATGCCTGTGACTTCCCAGTGTCACTGAGGGACTGAAGAGGAGCTAGGGGACACATAGCCAGGAATAAAGTTGAGTTTAGTTAGGGTAACCTTAGGATATTAGGGCTGTAGGAATTAGGGTTAGACAACCCAACTTGCAGTACTCTAAGAGCTTGTTTACTTTGACAAAGAGCTATCCTAATTCTTTTTTTTTTTTTTAATTTTTTT
>PVKS010046595.1:0-13220 GCA_004027875.1 Aplodontia rufa
AAAAAAAAAAAAAAAAAATAAGACCACGGGACAGCCGGACCAGAGCTGGTGGATCCTAATATAAAAATAGCCATTGTTGGGCTGGAGCGGTGGCTCAGCGGTGGCTCGGCGATTACAGTGCTCAACTGGCAAGGGCAAGGACGCAGGTTTGAACCCTAGCACCACGTACACAACGAAGTGTCAGAGCAACGAAAACCACATGAAAAACTAAAACACTAAATAAAAATGATTCTGTCTCTCTCACTGTTCCCCTCATAAAAAAAAAAATAGCCACTGTTTAGAGTTTGAGAGCCAAAGAAAAGTGTCAGGTGTACCCCTGAAATCACCATCAACCTTTCAGTTTTGGCATTAGAATTAAAAATCAGATAATTTAAAAATACCAGTTCTGCTTGTCTTCCCTTCCTCCTCATTCTTTCTTGTTTTAGTTCAGCATGGTCTTACATATTAAAGGGACTGGTTGCTACACCTTCTCATACCTGCATATACCTAATGTCACTGGAACTTGAACTCCATCCTTGTCTAGGATCTCCCCTCCCCCCACTCCCCACCTCTTGTCTCCACTGTAATTCCCGCATTACAGATATAAACGTCCATATGCATGTAAACTAATTTTTGAATTTTCTAGTTTTAAATGCCTGCTGAGTGTTATTTGGCTTCTCAGGAGAGTAAAGTGTACCCTACAGTATTGATCAGCCCCCTTTTCCCCTCCCTCTCTTCCTCCCTGCCCCCTTCCTCCACTTTCATAACTATAGCTCTCCCAGATTATGTGTTCCTTGGAATTTAGATAAACTTGGTTTCCACCCTATCCTTGAGAGCAAACATGTGTCCCTTAGGTCTCTGGGTTTGGCTTGTTTCCTCCTCAGATTCTTCTTTCTTTCTTTTCTTTATCAACTTTATTTTTTTATGGTTTTTTTTGTTGTTTGTTTTTCTGACACTTAGTTGTGTACGTGGTGCTGGGGTTCAAACCCAGGTCCTCCCACATGCCAGGTAAGCACTCCAACCACTGAGCCACCTCTCTAGTCCCTCTCCTCAGATTTTTTTTTATTTTTAAAGAGAGAGGGAGAGGGGCTGGAGCGGTGGCTCGGTGGTTTCGGCGCTTGCCTGGCGAGCACGAGGACCTGGGTTCAAACCCCAGCACCACGTACGCAACTGAGTGTTGGAGCAACTAAGGCCATGTGAAAAACTAAATAAAGTTGTATGTCTCTTTCTCTGTCTCTCTCACTGTCCCTCTCTCTTTATAAAAAAAAAAAAGAGAGAGAGAGAGAGAATCAACTTTATTTAATTTTTCATGAGGCCTTCATTGCTCTAACACTTTGTTGTGTACGTGGTACTGGGGTTTCAACTCGTGTCCCTACGCATACTAGGCAAGCGCCTACCTGCTGAGCCACTGCTCCAGCCCCACTCCTCAGATTCTTAAGCAGTGGTGATTCGACATTTCTTTAGCCTCTGCTACATAGAAACCCAAAGTCATGCTTCTAAGATCTTCACTAAGGAGGGTGCCAGGTACCTTGGCCACACCCAGCCAACCTGACTTTGAGTCCCAGCCTTTCCTACTGGCCAGCTCAGTTACCTTGGACCATTCACTTCCCTGCTCTGAGTCTC
This sequence comes from Aplodontia rufa, assembly GCA_004027875.1. Classification (NCBI taxonomy): domain Eukaryota; kingdom Metazoa; phylum Chordata; class Mammalia; order Rodentia; family Aplodontiidae; genus Aplodontia; species Aplodontia rufa. The sequence continues at coordinate 1,603 of PVKS010046595.1, forward strand.
AGAAGTTAAAGGCAAGGTTCCTGTGTATTATTAGGTAGCAAACCCCTGCCTGTGTTGGCTAGCGGCTGGCACTGCCTGCTGGCTGATTTCAAAATACATGGCTCTTGTGGGGAGGAGCTCTGGGGAAGTCAGCCTGGGTCTTCTTTATAGAAATGGACAGGCTTAAGGTCTGGGAAACAAAGGCCATGGAAGACAGGTGGGGAGAAAGTTATAAATCTGTGCAAAGTGTCTAATGAAAGGCAAATCACCCCCTCAAAAGAAGAGGAACTGCAGAGGGCTGGGCACCATGGTGCAGGCCTACAATCCCCGCAACTCCGGAGGCTCGGGCAGGAGAATCACAAGTCCAAAGCCAGCCTCAGCAAATTAGCAAGACCCTGTCTCAAAATAAAAAATAAAAATAGGCTGGAAATGTGGCTCAGTGGTGAAGCATCACTGGGTTCAATCCAGGGTACCAAAAAAAGAAAAAGAAAAAAAAAAAGGAACTGGAGGAATTACAATATTCCCCAAATCACAGTTGAGAGACTTGGAAAGCCCAAGGGCAGGGGACACTCCCATTGCATTGTACCTGGAACTCCCAGCCACACCTCTGCCCTGAGCACGTCTGCACCCTCCACTGACCACCCACCCATCCCAGAAGAACAATTGCTAAAGCAAATTTCAAACAAGCCAAAGGCTTCCTGTCAAAGACTCACACCAAAACTCAGCTTTCTAACAACAGGAAGACCTGGAAAAAGACATGTGGTGTTTAGCTGTGTGAGCCTCACATCTCACTCCACCATCAAACTTCAAAGTTATCCTGTCATCTTGCCTGGCAAGGTGGCACACGTCTGTAATCCCAGTAACTCAGGAGGTTGAGGCAGGAGGATCACAAGTTCAAAGCCAGGCTCAGCAATTTAGTGAGGCCCCAAGCAACTTAGTGAGACCCTGTCTCAAAATAAAATACAAAAAAGGGCTGGGGATGTAGCTCAGTGTTTAAGCACCCCTGGGTTCAATTCCTGGTACCAAAAAAAAAAAAAATTTACCCTGCCCTTTTGCCTGGCTCTCACTCCTTTCCCCTAACAGCAGCAGAGGTGTATTGAAGAATAACTACATCTATTTTATTTCAAATCATGGTAAAGATAAAATCAACCAAGCTGTCTGTTTTCTTCCCCTGAGCAGAAGCAGTCGCGCTGTGAACACAGCCTTGTTTCAGTACAGGTGTCAGGAACACTGAGCCTGTAAATCTGCCCAGGCAGTTCTGTTCTTGAATCATTAAGAACAACCGAGTGGGTGGAACAAGAACATGAAATTGCTGTGTGCACTCATGTTTTGTTTACGGAGTGGTCCTTTCTAGACATGTTTTCTTTTTCATGAAGAATCCTTTCTATGTTTGCCTGTTAACACCCCACTTCCTTCCTGTCCCCAGCTCTCCCACACCCACTAAAAAGAAACATTAAGAGCACTGGGAAAATCTTCACAGATCCAAATAATAGGTTACATTAAGTGTCTCTCTAAACCCATTTCATTTATTCAGTCAAAGTAAATGGATTAGTAATAGGAATACAGGTAACTGCTGGATTTGAACGCTGCGTATGGTTGAGAAAACTTGTAACTAAAGCTGGAAGTCACATCACTTGCCTTTTCCCATCGCTGTGCAAGGAGAACCTTGTTAGCCCAGTGAACTGAAAGCTCCCGTGACACTAATTATTGACAGTGTTTAATTAGTGGCTTCTGTCCCTGCCACAAGATTCTTCACTACACCCAGCCTCAGTTTCTTTATTGATAAAGAGGGAAAGATGTCTACTTTGTGAGGACTGGCCTATTCATGGTATGCCTAGGATGTAGTAAGCAATCACTGAACGGTGGCATCTGCTGTGATTGCTAATAATCTCAGCGATTGGACGGATGGAATAAAAAATAATCACAGCGATTGGACAGACAGAATAAAATCGGATTTCACCAGATCCTCTTCTCCACTACACCCCAACTTTGGCACGTGGCAGGCACCAACAAATGGTGGCTCTGCAGGACTTATGGGGTTATCACAGCTTTAGTTAGTGCCTGAGGCTTCTGGAACCCTAGCAACCTCTGACCACCTCCAGGCCAGCCCAGCTGGTTCCCTTCCCAGCTCCCAAGGGGTTTGTTTGGAGCTCTGCTGTTTACCTTCTGGCAGGTCTCACTTGTTTTGTCTCCTATTGTTTTTAGCTTCTCAGCATTCATTGCCCTGCCTGGCACACACACCAGCCATGTTCTCTGACATATCCCTGCAATGTACCCTGTTTTTGGCATCCCGCTTGCTGCTGGAGGCAGAACAGGATGGCATCAGGTGCTTTAAAAGAGAGAGAGAGAGAGAGACTGCACTAAATTTTATCTCAGGAAAATGAGCTTGGTTTTTAAAAAATGTTCCATGGCTAATAACATAGTTGTGTGGTCATTTCTCCTCTGCCTGCTCTAATTGCAAAGGGTTCTTTCTGAACAATGGTGTTCAGTATTAGTGCTTTCCAGTAGGCTAATGAGGCCCCATCTACACAGGGCTTTCATCCACAGGAGGGCTTCTCACATTTATCCACAATACAAATGGGGGCCAGGGAACCTCGCCAGCAAGGCTGGGGCTGGTCCTGGGGGAGACGTAGGAAGCCCCTGGGTAGGCCTTGCAAGCCTCCACAGAAGTGCTTTGACTTTGAATCCTAAAACCTGTCCAGCCAACGTTCAGCGTCCAGGACAAAGTCAACTTGAACAGTGAAAACCAGGCCACCAGACATACTTTCTTCAGGCTCTGGGACAGCTGCCTAGGGCTCTTAGTCCCCAGCCACATACACTCCAGGAGCTGAGGACCCAATTAGAGAACTAAGAGTAATGGCCAGACTTCTCCAAGAGAGCAGTAATTCTGTTAGTCAGCTGGCACTTAATTTCCGGTGGGTTGTAAAAGTGCCATTTATCCCACAAGCTTCAAGGTGAGCAGCTCGGTCAGATTCTAAGTTAAATGACACAAGAAGAACAACTCTTGGTGAGAATTCTGTGCCTCCGAATGAAAAAACAAAGCAAAAAAGACCAAACCTATTTTTATATTGATTGCAAATACTGCAGTGAAAGAATTTCTTTCCATTAAATTCCCTTGATGAAGCCGCATGTAACCTGAGTTGACAGACAATGGGGACCAAAACTGTTCAGCAGCACCTTGAGGCACAGATGGAGCTTTCTGATTATGCCTGGAGGGGGCAGGGCCTCCGCAGGCTGTTCAGGACAGATTTTAGCCACTTTGATATTGTCCTGCTAATACAGAGATGATCCCCATGGGAAATGGGTAGAGTTAGGCTGAAAAAAAAATGTGAAGTGGGTGAACCACCGGGACAGCTGCAGTGGTCCTGAAACAGAGAGGCAGGTGGTAGAGGGAGGGCCAGAGGCTGGTCTGCTACCATGGGACAACTGAGCCTACTCCTGAGCTTGCAGACTTTTGGTTTAGAAAATCACGGTGAACTTTTCATTTTGAAGAAGTATGAAAAGAAAAAGCAGCTTCATGTAGCCATGTAGTTAGAGCACTGGTGGTGGGGTCTGTTATTTGACATTCTTACAGTATACAAATACGCTGTTCAATATACGTGACCCAAAAATGCAACTAACTTTCATAAAAAAGGTAGGTTGGGGGGCTGGAGTAGTGGCTCAGCAGTTATGGCGCTTTCCTAACATGCGCAAGGACGTGGGTTCAAACCCCAGCACCACATACACAACGAAGTGTTGGAGCAATGAAAATCACACGAAAAACAAATTAAAATTGGTTCTCTCTTTCTCACTCACTAGCCCTATTTTTTTTTAAAGAGAGAGGGATAGTGAGATAGACAGAATCAAATTTTATTTAGTTTTTCATGTGGTCTTCATTGCTCCAACATTTTGTTGTGTACGTGGTGCTGGGGTTCGAACCAGCATCCCTAGGCACGCCAGGCAAGCACTAGAACTGCTGAGCCATCACTCCAGCCCCCATCCCTCTCTCTTAAAAAAAAAAAATAAGTAAATAAATAAATTAAGGTAGGCTGGCAGGCTGTCCAACAGGATGCTCTGTGATGATGGAAATGTTCTGTGTCTGGGCTGGCCAATATGCTGGCCACTGTCCTGTGTGGCTATTGAGCACTTTAAATGCAGCTACTGGAGAACCAAGGTCTGTGGTTCAGGATGCACAGGTTAAACGGGAGTAAGGTGGAAAGGAGAAAGCAGACCTTGCTCCCAAGAGCAACCTCCCTGCTTGTCCAAGTCCCAAAAGAGGACAATCCAACTCATTTGCTAATGTATCAGGCTGCAGGAATAAAAAACTAATTTCAATTTGTACTGAAAAGTGCTTGAATTTCTGTCTAAATGTTGAACCATAATAGCTTCTCTTTTTCACAATTTCAGTGAGAAAAATATCATTTTTATGGTTCTAGAAAATTAAAGTGTCATTCTCACCATGTGCCCAGCATTAATATCTCCACCTTCCAGCCACACAGGACTCTACTTCTGTAGGCTTCTACCACCCCTTCAGGATGCTAACAGCCAGAGGCATAGATGCCTATTGCTTATAACAAGTCGGGTTTGCCAGCCTGATTTGGACAACCACACTGCATCCAACAGTTCACTGCATATCAACATTTCTGCTTGTGAATTGGCCACTTCTTTTGAGAAATGTTTCAGGTGTTGAGCAACCAGCTTGCCTCAAAGTCTGGATGCCTAGGCAACACCCCTGAGGACAAAGTGGCTTCTGCACACAGATAGTGGGCACCAGAGAAGGGGCATCTCATAGTCCTCTCTTGCTGCTCACCCAGGACCCAGCAGCCCCTGCAGAGCAGGCTCTGAGGCCCTGGCCTCAGCCCTTGCAAGGGGCAAAGATCAAGCAAAGGGGAGACAGGTGAGGGAAACAGACATCCCACATGGGGCACAGGTGGGAAGCAGCAGGACAGTGCTAGGAAGCAGAGGGACAAGAGGGGCGCCTGGGCTCATCAGGTTAAAAACAAACTGAAAAATGCAGTAAGGTGGCAGCTGGGAGCCACGTGTGTGAGTCAGTCCTCCCACATCAGGGCTTGGTCTTGCTCTGTTAAAAAGTGCCATCCCGGACTCGCCCTGCAGCGTGGCCCTTAAGGAGCAGGAAGGGGGCAGGGGTGCTTCAGGCAGCCCAAGGATGCTGAGAGGACACACCAGACCAGGCGACAGGCCGCTCAACCAGGCCTGCCTAATTGATAAGGCTCCTAACGAGCAGGATAAACACCATTTGGGTCCATTTGCTGTGAAATGGACTGGGGTGTATGAGCAATCGGCCTCATATGGGCAGAAAACACACACATCAGCAGAAAACAATGCGCTGCAGAAGTTTAAATCGAAGACGTGCCGTTCTGAGTGTGCAGGGGCGTTAATGCTTATGTAATTAATCATTTTGGAGTTGAAGATTGGGATTTTTTTCCATTTTAATTAATTAGCCAGTAGACTCGTTAGAGTACATTTTTCATGTCAAAAAGGCAATGTGTCCTAAGAGAAGGGAGAGCAGCTGCAGTGGAGAGGCGTGGCCTGTTGTCCTGAGGAAGCACCGGGAACCACCGTCAGTCCTGCCCAAAGTACCCTGAGGAGCGAGTGGGGCCCGGGACTGGCAGAGCACAAGCGACGTCTGCAGGTCAGGCTGTGCAGGGCTCGCCTGCATTCAGCATGGGCATTAGCCACCTCTCTGTCACTGAGACAAAAACTTGAGGTAGACAACTTAAAAGGAGGAAAGGTTTATTTTGGCTCATGTTTCAAAGCTTTCAGTCCATGGCCACTTAACCCTGAGGCTGTAGGCCTGTGGCCACCCAGTATGTTATGGAGGAAGCACCTGGCAGAAGAGGCTGCTCACCTTGTGGCCAGAAGTGAGAAAAAGAGAGAGAGGAAGGGGCCAGGGTCCTAATACCGCCTTCAAGGGCAGAGCCCCAACAACCTACCTTCCTCCCACTAGGAGCCTCCGCCCAGTAGCTCCACAGGCTGGTGACCAAGCCCTTAGCACATGGGCCACTGGAGAGCAGTTCAAATCCAAACTATAGCAACCCCTTACCAAAAGTTGTTACCTGCTCGGCCAATGGATTTATCTTTTTCTAGAAAGAGGATGCAGGAAGAGTGCTACAGATTAGGCTTTGATGCCAATCACCTGGGTTTCAGTCCTGGCTTCACCTTATTAGCTGGAGACTTTGTGCCTCTGTTTCCAGCTTTATAGGATGCAGATAAAATGTTCAGGGTTCTTGAGAGAAAATATGATACATTAAAGCATACATATTGCATGCTTAGGTGTCTAGCAAATGTCAAAGGCTCAGAAAGGGTAGGTTTTATCACTGCATTTATTTGTGGGGTAGAATATGACCCTTGACTTCTTCAGAAGGCTTTGTATATGTGTGTTAAAATATATATCATGGCTGGATGCAATGGCACATACCTACAATCTTTGTGACTCGGGAGGCTGAGGCAGGAGGATTGCAAGTCTATGGACAGTCTCAACAGCTCAGTGAACCCCTCAGTGACTTAGCAAGACTGTATCAAAATAAAAAAAAATAAGAGGGGATGTACCTCAGAGCTAAAGCACTCTGGATTCAAATCCAAGTACTGCAAAATAAATAAAATATACATAACCCAATTTGCTATTTAAATGTCATAATTGCACATATTGATGACAGTAAAGTATATTTGCTGCTTACTATACAACCATCCCTATCATCCACCTCCAGGACCTTTTTAACTTCCCTAACTGAAACTCTGTACCCACCTAACCCTAACTCCCATTTCACACTACACTCTACTTCCTGTACCTATGAATTTGTCTACCCTAGGAACTTCGTCTAAGACTAATTATATAATATTTGTCCTCTGTGACTGACTTATTTTACTTCACATAATGTCTTCAAGCTTCATTCATGCTGCAGCATGTGTTAAAATGTTCTTCCTTTTAAAGGCTAAATAATATTCCACTGTGGGTACATGGATATTTTGATTATCCACTCATGCCCATAGGTTGCTTCTACTTTTAGTTTTTGTGACCAATGTGGCCCTAAACATGGGTATACAAATATCTGAGTTTCCTGTAAGTAGAATTGCAGGGTCATAATTATTTCTGATGTTTTAAGGAGTCTCCATATCATTTTGCTCAACTACTCTCCCATTTTATATTCTTATCAGCGATGTGCAAGGATCCTTACCAACACTTACAATTTTCTGTTTGTTTTACGATAGCCACCCGGGGGGTGTAAAGTGGCATCTCTGTGGTTTTGATTTGCATTTCCCTAATAAGGAGTGAGTCTGATCATCCTTTCTTCTTCCCTGGAGCTAACTGATAGCAGATGCAAAGGGAAGAGCATGGCAGAAATTTCTTGGTGTCAGAACGGCTGAAAGAAGGGAGCACAAGACCCTAATTCAGGGTCGTCACAGCCCAAGCCTGAGAGTTCCCGAAGGTGACTGTGGATTCAAAACTGGAGAGAGTCCAAGACAGCGAAAGGGAGCTGTTTCAAGTAAGCAGGTAAAATTACTGACAGTCCAAAAAGCCGTGGACCAGCGCAGAGGATCCTAGAGGTGTTTGCAGTGAGAGGGCGAGGCTGGCCTCCCAGGGCACTCCCAGAGCACGCCTCCAGCAGGAGGGGGGCTGTGTCACCCATGTCCCCGCACCAGAAGCTCCAGGCCTGGTCCCAGGCCCCTCAGGGAATTGGATGAGGACTGGGAAAGCCCACTAACCTGTCCCTCTGCAGAAGCTCCCAGCCTTGCTCCTCTTCCACCTACTGCTCCCTCTCTAGGATGTCACCCTGCCTCCTTGCTTTCATTGCTCCACCACGATCTGAAACTGTTTATTTGCTTAGCTTTTAGTTGTCCTTGTCCCCCTCTGGACAGTGAGCTCATGAAAGGAGGGACTTTGTCTCTCTTGCCTGGCACAGAGCAGGAGCTCAGTAAATATTTGTTGAACAAATGGACGAATTGCTTCTTGAAGACCCGGTTTCTCTTCCACAGACACAGAGCTGGATTCCACCTCTTCCCTTCCCTACCTCTATTCTCAGTGCCGGTCCCACAAGTTTTTTCACAAAAGTCTCACACCTGAACTCCTTTTTCCCCACACCTCGGCTCTCAGCCCCAGGTTCCTCTAGCAGGGACTATGGCCAAGACCTCAGTCTCTTCCTCTCTGATTTACCCCAAAACTCTTTCTTCTGGTCCTCTTTGCCATGTCACCTCCAGGTGAGAACCTGCCCTTCCGCCATGCCTATCAAGTCTAGATTTTTCTGCCTAATTTCCTAAGCATTCAAAAACCTGTAGGCCCATGGGATCTTATGTTAATTCTAACATCCGAAAGTATTGAGGGCCCAGGGGAATCTGTAGTCACTCATAGTTCTGTGATTCAGCCCCTCTGCAAATTGAGGCCTTAAAAATGTGTCACTTCTTTGACCCAGAAAATTCCACTTCTATGCATTTGTTCTAAGAAATAATTATAATTATGTCCAAAGGTGCACTTCCAGGATATGCATTGTGGTGGAAAAGTGGAAATAAACTGTCTAATCAAAAGTAGCAATTGTAGGGCTAGGGGTGTCAATAGGTCAGCAGTAGAGCGCTTGTGTGGCACACACAAGGCCCTGGGTTAGATCCCCAGCACTTTCAAAACAAAACAAAAAATGATTGTATAAATCAATTATAATACCTTTACAAAATTAAATACTTTGAATCCATTACTAAATTATACTGTAGAATTCTGGATATTGGAATATGTTATTAACATAGTGTTAATTTTTGAAAGCGAGAATATTAATGAAGATATGATTTCAGGTGCTGGAACAAAGGTCAAAATAATAGTGGCTTAAATAAGTTAGACATTAATAGAGTCTAGGGCTGATAAAGGGCTGTTTTAGTCAGCTTCTTCATCATTGTGACCAAAAGTCCTGACAAGCATAATATAAAGTTTATTTGGGGCTCCCAGTTTCAGAGATCTCAGTTCACAGATCCACAACTCCACTGCTCTGGAACTGATGCAGGTCAGAAAATCACAGCAGAAGAAGGTGGAAGAGGAAAACAGCTCAGAACATGGCCAACAGGAAGTAGAGTTCTGATCACCAGGGACAAAACATGTACAAGGCATGCCCCAGAGTCCTACCTCCTCTAGTCACACCCTACCTGACTACAGCCATCACCCAATTATTCCATTCAAGTGGATCAACACGATCATTCAGTTATTTCATCTGTAATCCTTGTACCATCATACATCAGCTTTTGGGGGACACCTCATCTAAACCATAATGGTGTCTATAGGGACAGAGACCCAGGTTCCTTCTGTATCGTCACTCTGTCATCCTCACCTACAACAGCTGCCCCAGCTCCTGGCATCACAGCTGTAGTGGGAAGGGGAGACATAGACAAGAAGGGCAGACCCCCATATTTTAAGGGAGTGAGCCAGAATTTGCATGTACCCCTTCTGCTCACATCCATTAGCCAGAAGTTAATAGCAGCTATATCTCACTAAATGGGAGACTAGAAAAGGGGTCCTATGCCCAGGGAGATCAAGGCACTTCAGTTCTAAAGGACTTGGGAGAGTGGAGACAGGGGAGATGGAGCAGCCTCTCCCACAGCAGACAGCTGGACAGAATACTAAGATACAAGCCAAAACGTGAAGCAGCGAGGATCTCTAAATGGTGATTTTTATATTTTGTTTGTGCTTTTCTGTATCTGTTCTCTAATGAGTATGTATTACTTTTGAAGACAAGATTAAAAAAAAAAGTTAGGCTATTTCCTGTCTAAGAATTATTGGAGTCTCCCTGAACTTCTGCCTCATTTCCTGCCAGCCCAGCCCAGACTCATTTTGCCTCAAGCCTTTTAATCACTGCTGTTCCCCAGAGGCTGAGTCTCTCCCATCCCTATTCATTTCCCCTCATCCTTCAAGGTCAGTTCATGATCCACCCACCCCACCCCTGCTCCTCCAGGAGAGATTCTGAACTGTCACAGGTGCTGGGCAACCCTGTCTCTGTAGTGCCTACATCACATCCATATGCAAACTGTCACACTCATGTCAAGCCTCTGCAGTCCTCCCACCTGGTTTAGTGCGAGTCTCAATAAGATTGGAAGCATCTGGAAAGCAGGTGGACATCCCACACCTCTGTGGTCTTCCCCTGCTCCCCCTAGCTGACCTGGGTGGATGACCCCATTTCTGTACAGAGTAGGGATTCTGTACAGAGTGGTGGAGCCTGAATCAAGTCATTTCTGTCATGTCTTCGTCAAAGAGGATGTGATCCAGCAGGAGCCTGGTTTGGGTTCAATTGGGTTCAATTACTTACAGATATCTGTGTTCCTGGAACCTATGAACTTATAAAGTTCTGCAAACTTGTAAATGTTGCCAAATTCTTTTTTTTTTTTTAATTAAACCCAGGGGTGATTTTACTGAGCTACATCTTCAGTTCTTTTTTGAGACAGGGTTGTTGCTGAGAACCTAAGTTGCTGAGGCTGGCCTGAAACTTGCAATCCTCCTATCTCAGCAACCTGAGCCACTGAGATTATAGGCATATGCCACCATGCCCAACTCCAAGGTCATTTCTTAAAAATATTTTTCTTTTTGGCAGGCATGGTGGCACATGCCAATAATCCCAACTACTGGGGAGACTGAAGCAGGAAGGCCACAAGTTCAAGGGCCAGTCTCAGGAACTTAGTAAGGCCCTTTCTCTAAATAAAAGATAAAAAGGCCCAGTAAAAAACAGGAAAAATGTGGATGTTGGGCACCAAATGTTCAGGCGTGGATGTTTTTAAATTGGAATCGGTGGCTCTTACCTGCACCACCATAGTGAGGGCAGGCAGGGGAAGGGGCATACGGCCCAGCTGGGCAGCGACTTTATAGTCTGGGGTGGGCAGAGGAAGTTTGTGGGCCTTGTCCTTCAAAGATTGGCTGGTGACTCCATCAATCATCAGGCGATTGTAAGACACCATTGGGGCTTGGCTGCCAGCGTCTGATTGGTTGTTCCTTTTGTGCATGTGTTGCCTGATGCCCTGCCCCATCCAGCTGCCTGAGAGGGTGGTCTGCCTGATGCCCTACCCCCAGTTGCCTGGAATCAACCTAACATCATGACCTTTTGGGTGATATAGGGCATCAATTGCCATCTGGCTACTTCCTGCTGTTTATGGGGCATTGGGGGGAGGGGAAGATTCAGGTGTTGGTTTGTCGGTAGGGAACTGGCTGTAAGTGTACAAGAGCATTTGGTTATATGTTACTCCAGTAACCTCGCTCATGTGGTTTCGGGCGAACCTGAGAAGACAGGGAGCAGTCATTAAAAGGAGTCTCATCACTAATATGGGAGTAAGGATGGGGGTCAGCCAGGTGACAAGAGTGGAGTTTAGCCATCCTGGCCAAGGGTCATTTGACTATTGCTGTCTAAGCCTCTGCTCGGACATCTGAGAGTTCCGACGTTCTTCTTGATCAGCCCAGTTCATCAATGTAGTAGCAGCATTCCTCTCTTAGGAATAGACGTGTTCCCCCTTTGTCTGTTGTCTGGAGATCTAGTGCTCGGTGATTCTGCACGGAAACTTGGGCAATAGATGTTGTTTGTTTTTGTAGAGACCAGGGAGGCAGCAGATGCCTCCACTGCCTCTTGGAGTTGCTGTTCTAGCCTCTAGGTGGCAGTGACTGCATCCTCCTGCTCCCAACCCAG
>PVKS010046596.1:0-13215 GCA_004027875.1 Aplodontia rufa
TAGTGTGTAAACACACGTACCTGTGGTCCCAGGACCAAGCCCAACTCTTGATTTCTAAACTTTCTCATCTCTCTTGTCCCACCTTTCCCATCTCAGTTTGCATGCATGATCACATACCTCCATGAAGAAAACTAAAGGTTGATGCATGTGTAGTTACTTTGTTTCACCCTGACACCACCAGCAGGTGCCACAGCTGTATCTTCCAGTGGCCCCACAAATCCAATCTCTTCTCTCCATTACCTCTTCCTCTCCATTTTAAACACTCACTTCACTCACGTGCAATAGCACTGGTCCTTAGATTGACTGGCTTGCACCCAGTGGGCATTTACAACTCAGGGATTTGCAAGCAGGGAATTCCAACATTAAATCATGGCCAAAAATGCTTGCCTGGTGAATTTCTGTGAGCTTTCTGTTTTTGAACATGCATGATGGTTGAGTATACTCAAAGTGCAAGAAAAAACATCGTATGCCCTCAGTTTTCTTCTGGAAGGGTTTTGGTCGATCCGTGAAGGGCATTCTGTCATGAACTAACTCCATTTCAAAGGTTCCTCCTGCTAATGCATTACCTTGGTAATTAAGTCTTGACCATTTGAAAGACCTTGGGCAAATGGTGAGATTCTAAGAACCTAAACCGTCAGAGACACCAGGCCTCCCTGCTTGGATTTCCTCCAAGATATCTGCAGAGCCTTTGGCCAAGCTCCATAGCCAAGGTGCAGAGTTGGTTTGTGGCAAACACACCTCCAGCTACACCTCCCTAGCTTGGGTCCCAGCATCAAAATTAACAAGTGTAATAAATACACAGGAAATCCAAATGAGCAATTGTATTCCATCTTCCCATGAAGGAGAGTAAGAACTAAGACAAATGATCATTAAAGTTGGTGAATATTCCATGTGTATGCATATAGGAAAATCCTCTGTTTTGCCACAACCAAATGTTTGCTAAAGTCACTCAAATGGAAACAGACAGAAAAAAAAAAAAAAGACAACCACTTAGCAGACTCGGTTTTTTACAGATGTCAAACATTTTTAAGGCAAAATCAACAGACTCAGAGGCCTAGAGCCTTAATAAATATTGCACACAGGATACCGCATAATGTTATCAAACTTTCATGTTGCAAACCATGTCAACGTATAGCTGTGGAGGGACCTCTGGTTATGGGTCAAAATGGAAAGAATAAACTAGAAAAATTCAGTGTTACAAAAAGTCTTTAGGGAAACTTTGTTATTGTTCAGCTCAAGGAATCCTTAGCTGTAAAGAAGCACACGCGTGTGCGTGTTTCCCCACACACTCACACACACTATATCTATCATTAAATCATTACCTATCTTTAAATAAGAAAAGGTAAAATGTCAAAATTACCATGAATTAGAAATACAGTTTAATACAATCATACACCTACCAATAGAAGGATATGAGTTATGGTAAAATGTATTTAGCAGTACATGCTCTTCATATTGATAATGCAATTCAAGCCTTCAACACACTTCTTCAAAACAAAGCTCAGGTGCCCTGGACACCGGACTCTTTAAGCTTCCCACAAAATACTTCCACCAACCTGCAATGGCCTGGCCAACAGCACCGAACACTCCCCAACTCAGAGACACCCGTCCCTACCTGGATCCCAATGGAAGGTACCAAGCACAAACTAAGACTCCCAGAAATATCATGCTACCCCTCAGTCTCTACCTCCTGCACCAAAAAAGAATGTCTCATCTTCTCTTCTTGAGTCTACCCATATCGCCTCTGAACCCAGCACCTTTCCTTGCCTCCTCAGATCTTTCCTAGCTTCACACAGATGCCCTCCCTCTACCTCTGAGCACACTGCAGGCCTCACTACCTGATGCTGGGACCAGCCTTCCAAGATGGCAGCCCAGGCTACTGCCTCACACAAGTACAAGGTCAAACCAGTTCAACGCAGGCATCCTTCAGCAGGCCAAATACATTCAGCGGGAACAATTAAGACAAGGAGTCAGGGACAGCAGTGAAGCACACCAATCCATTTTGGGCTACCTCTTCCCCTATACATCCCAACATTGCATGGAATGCTGCTGTGTGAACAATCCAGGGCCATTCCTGCCCCCTTGCAGGTACACCTTGCAAAATCATGCAACAAGCCTCTGCTGCAGTAGCCCCTGCACCAATAACCACTACCTGAACTTGTGTCCTCAATGCTCAAGCCTTCCATCCCACACTGAGCAATAGTTCCTGGTCCCCGAAGGCTTCTCCTGACTAGGAAGCACATGCCCTCCTCCATCCATTGCCCACACTGAAGCTTCCCTACACTCTGCGAAGACTCTCCAAAATCCTGTAGGTCTGCCTTTGGATGTCAGGGAGGATAAACTCGGCAACTGCATTAATGGTTGTGCCAGCCACATGCAAGGGGGACTGCCACACTCGAAAGACCGCGGCCGGGAACATTGGAAAACTTACCAGTGCCGTAACTAGAAAGAGGATCCCGGTTTGCCCTCCCCACTGCTTCCAGTGTCAACATTCTCTTCTTCAGTTTTCCGGAACACGGAGGACAGCAGAAGCATGTCCTCTTCCATGCCACCGGGTCTTTTCTGAAGCCTCCTGGATTAAATCCTTCCGCTTTCAAAAAGCAATTGTTCCACATGCCTTGACTTGAAGGCCTAGGGTCCAATGGACATCCGATGATGTGGCCATGGGCGAGGGCATTGCGGCTCGGATTGAGGGGGTGTGGTCTGTGAGAGGCATGAGTTCCAACCCACTGTCAAAATGGAAAAAGGAGAAATCAGAACATTAATTCACACCCCCTTGATTGTACTCAGCATTTACTGGGTCATACACGATATAGCACTCAGAGATGCTCAAGGTATCATTTGGAATATTTGCCCCTCAGGTTTCTTTGCAGGGCACAAAAGCTGTGCATGCATCGGAGAATTTTAGGCTACGCAGAAGAGCCAGGCTGTAAGGCGAATTCAGGCAAGATGTAAGAAATGGGGGCAAACTTACGAAAGTGGTGCTTGGAGCTCAGACAGGGAGCCAAGAATCCCAGAAGCATTGGGGTATGGACAGCAATGAAAGGTGCACTGAGCAAGACTGCACCTAATGCAGCATTGAATTTCACAGCCAACTTAGAGGAAGGAATTTCAATCCGATGGGAGACATTGAGTCCATACTGGGTCCATACATTGGAGGTAACTGCAGATGAGCACTTAGGGTGCCTACTATGGACTTAAAGGGAAGGAGTGCATGGAGGCCAAATTCTGTGATTTTTGCAGCATTTTACAGCAGACTTGACCAGAGAGACAAGGCCAAACTCAGAGAAGTCTGTGGTGCTTGGCTTACATCATATCCTGAAAAAAAATCTTGAATACCCTCTGCTCATTATTCACATAATTGTGTAGTAAACACATTCCAAACATGCATCCAGCTATTGTACCCATTGGGAAACACACTCCTGCATCATGATCTCTTTCTACTCCTGTGGAAGGGTTGCTCATCTTAACGACAAATCTTTTCTTGACACTCTTCTGCCCCACATCCATTGTCATCTGTCCATGTAGTGTGTTCACCCACATACCTGTGGTCCCAGGACCAAATCACAACACTTGATTTCTAAACTTTCTCATCTCTCTTGTCCCACCTTTCCCATCTCAGTCTTTGCATGCATGAGCACATACCTTCATGAAGAAAACAAAATGTTGATGCATGTGTAGTTACTTTGTTTCACCCTGACACCACCAGCAGGTGCCACAGCTGTATCGTCCAGTGGCCCCACAAATCCCATCTCTTCTCTCCATCATCTCTTTCTCTCCATTGGAAACACTCACCTCACTCGCGTGCAATAGCACTGTTCCTTAGATTCCCTGTCTTGCATCCAATGGACATTTACTCCTCAGGGATTTGCAAGCAGGGAAATCCAACATCAAATCATGGCCAGACATGGGTGCCTGGTGAATTTCTGTGAGCTTTCTGTGTTTGAATATGCATGCTGCTTGAGTATACTAAATGTTCAAAGAAAACTTCGTGTGCATCAGTTTACTTTTGGAAGGGTTGTGGTCGATCCGTTGGGGACATTTTGTCATGAACTAACTCCATTTCAAAGTTTCCTCCTGCTAATGCCATTACCTTACTAATAAAGTATTCACCATTTGAAAGACCTTGGGCAAATGGTGAGATTCTCAGAATCTAAACCTTCGCAGACACCAGGCCTCCCTGCCTGGATTTCCTCCAAGATATCTGCAGAGCCTTTGGACAAGCTCCATGTCCAAGGAGCAGAGTTGGCTTGTGGAAAACACACCTCCAGGTACACCTCCCTACCTTGGGTCCCAGCATCAAAATTAACAAGTGTAATAAATACACATAAAAGCCTAATGAGCAATTGTGTTCCATCTTCCAATGAAGGATGAGTAAGAACTAAGACAAATGATCATTGAAGTTGGTGAATATTCCACGTATATGCATATAGGAAAATCTGCTGTTTTGCCACAACCAAAAGTTTGCTGAAGTCACTCAAATGGAAACAGACAGAAAAAAAAAAAAAACAACCACTTAGCAGACTCGGTTTTTTACGGGTTTTTTACGGATCTCCCACATTTTTAAGGCAAACTCAAGGGACTCAGAGGCCTTGAGCCTGAATACATATTGCACACATGATAGTATATATTGTTACCAAAATATCATGTTGTATACCGTGCCAATATATAGCAGTGGAGGGACCCCTGGTTATGGGTCCAAATGGAAAGAATGATCAAGAAATATTTAGTGTTAGAAAAAGTCTTTAGGGCCAAATTATTATCGTTAATCTCAAGGAATCCTTAGCTGTGTAGAAGCACATGCGTGTGCGCGTTTCCCCACACACTCACACGCACTATATCTAAGATTAAATCGTTACCTATCTTTTAAGGAAGAAAAGGTAAAATGTCAAAATCACCATGAATTAGAAATACAGTTTAATGCAGTCACACACCTAACAATAGGAGGATATGTTTTTTTTTTTTTTTGTAAAATGTAAGGAGCAGTACATGCTCTCCATATTGATAATGCAATTCAAGCCTTCAACACGCTTTTTGAAAACAGAGCTCAGATTCTCTGGGTACTGGTCTCTTTACGCTTCCCACAAAATACTTCCACCAACATGCAATGGCCTGGCCAACAACACCCATGCACACTCCCCAACTCAGAGACACCCATCCCTACCTGGATCCCAAGGGAAGGTACCAAGCACAAACTAAGACTCCGAGAAAAATTATGTTAACCCTCAGACTCTACCTCCTGCATCAACAAAGAGTGCCTCTCCTTCTCTTCTTGAGGCTACCCATATCGCCTCTGAACCCAGCACCTCTCCTGGCCTCCTCAGCCCTTTCCTAGATTCACACAAATTCCCTCATTCTACCTCTGTGCATACTGCAGGCCTCATTACCTGATGCTGGGACCAGGCTTCCAAGACGGCAGCCCTGGCTACTGGCACACACAAGTCCAGGCTCACACCACGTCAATGCAGGCATGCTTCAGGAGGCCAAAATCATCCAGCTTCCACAAATAAGACAAGGAGTCAGGGACAGCATTGCAGCACACCAATCCATGTTAGGGCTGCCTCTTCCTCTATACATCCCAACCTTGCATGGAAGGCTGCTGTGTGAACAATCCAGGGCCATTCCTTCCCCCTTGTAGGTACACCTTGCAAAATCATGCAACAAGCCTCTGCTGCAGTAGCCCCTGTACCAACAACCACTGGCTGACCTTGTGTCCTCAATGATTAAGACATCCATCCCACACCCAGCAACTGTTCCTGGTCCTGGAAGGCCTACCGTGACCAGGAAGCACATGCACTTCTCCATTCCTTGCCCACACTGGAGATTCCCTATCTTCTGCCAAGGCTCTCCAAAATCCTGTAGATCTTCCGTTGAATGCCATGGAAGTCAAACTCGCCAATTGCAGGCCTGGTTGTGCCAGCCACATGCAAGGGGGTCTACCACCCTCGCAAGACCATTGCGGGGAACATAGGAAAACTCACCAGTGCAGTAACATGAAAGGAGATCCCGGTGTGCCCTCCTCAGCTGCTTCCAGTTTCAACATTCTCTTCTTCAGTTTTCCGGGACACGGAGGACAGCAGAAGCATGTCCTATTCCATGCTGCCAGGTCTTCTTCTGAAGCCTCCTGGATGAAATCTCTCTGCTTTCAAAAACCGCTTGTTCCATGTGCCCTGAATTGAAGGCCTAGTGCCCACTGAACATCCTAGGGTGTGGCCATGGGCGGGGCCATGGCAGCTTGGGACAAAGGGATGTGGCCTGTGACAGGCATGGGTTCCACTCCCCTGTCACAATGGAAAAAGGAGAATCAGAAGATCAACACATACCCCCTTAATTGCACTCAGCATTTACTGGGTAATACATGCTACAGTGCTCAGAGATGCTCACAGTGTCTTTTGGGATAGTCGCCCCTCAGGGTTCTCAGCAGGGCATAAAAGCTGTGCAGGTATCGGAGACTTTCACGCTATGCAGAAGGCCATTCTGTAAGGCAGATGCAGGGAAGATGTTAGAAATAGGGGCAAACTTACGAATGTGGTGCTTGGATCTCAGACAGGGAGCCAAGAATCCCAGAAGCATCGGGGCATGGACAGCAATGACAGGTGCACTGAGAAAGGCTGCACCAAAGACAGTGTTGAAGTAAACTGCCAACTTAGAAGAAGGAATTACAATCTGATGATAGAGATGGATTCCATACTGGGTCCATACATTGGATGTCAGTGCAGATGAGCAATGAGGCCTCCTGCTATGAACGTAAAAGGAAGCAGTGCGGTGTGGCCAAGTTCTGTGATTTTTTTGGCATTTTGCAGCAGACTTAACCCAGACAAACTAAGCCAAACTCAGAAAAGACTATGGTGCTTGCCTTACATCATTTCCTAAAAAAAATCTTGAACTCCCTCTGTTCATTATTCGCACAATTGTGGAGTAAACACTCTTCCAAACATGAATCCAGCTATCGGACCTGTTGGGAAACACAAACCTGTAGCGTGATCTCTTTATACTTCTGTGGAAGGGTTGCTCATCTTAAGGACAAATCTTCTCTTCTGCCCCACATCCGTTGTCATCTGTCCACATAGTGTGTTCACCCACCTGCGTGTGGTCCCAGGACCAAGCCACAACACTTGATTTCTAAACTTTCTCATCTTTCTTGTCCCACCTCTCCCATCTCAGTCTTTTCATGCATGATCACATTTCTCAATGTAGAAACAAAAGATTGATGTATGTGTAGTTACTTTGTTTCACCCTGACACCACAAGCAGGTGCCACAGCTTCATCTTCGAGTGGCCCCACAAATCCCATCTTTTCTCTCCATCATCTCTTACTCTCCATTTCAAACAGTGACCTCACAAGTGTGCAATAGCACTGTTCTTTAGATTGCCTGGCTTCCACCCACTGGACATTTACTCCTCTGGGATTTGCAAGTAGGGAATTCCGACACCAAATCATGGCCATAAAGGGTGCTGGTGAATTTCTCTGAGCCTTCTGTTTTTGAACATGCATGCTGCTGGAGTATACTTAAAGTGAAAGGAAAAACTTCCTAAGCCCTCAGTTTTCTTCTGGAGGGGTTGTGGTCAATCTGTGAGCAACATTCTGTCATGAACTAACTCCATTTCAAAGGTTCCTCCTGCTAATGCCATTACTTTGGTAATTAAGTCTTCACCATTTGAAAGACCTAGGGCAAATGGTGAGATTCTCAAAACCTAAACCATCAGAGACACCAGGATGGCTTCCTGGATTTCCTCTGAGATATCTGCAGAGCCTTTGGCAATCTCCATTGCCAAAGAGCAGAGTTGGCTTGTGGAAAACACACTTCCAGCTACATCCCCCTAACTTGGGTCCCAGCATCAAAATTAACAAGTGTAATAAATACACAGGAAAGCCAAATGAGCAATTGTGTTCCATCTTCCAATGAATGATGTATAAGAACTAAGACAAATGATCATTACAGTTGGTGAGTATTTCACGTATATGCATATAGGAAAATCCTGTTTTGCACAAACAAAAGTTTGCTGAAGTCACTCAAATGGAAACAGAAGGAAAAAAAAGACAAACACTTAGCAGACTAGGTTTTTTATGGATTTCCCACATTTTCAAGGCAACATCAATGGTCTCAGAGGCCTTGAGCCTTAATACATATTGCACACAGGATATCGCATATCGTCACCAAAATGTCATGTTGCACACCGTGCTGACATGTAGCAGTGGAGGAACCTCTGTTTATGGGTTAAAATGGAAAGAATGTACAAGATAAAGTTAGTGTTACAAAAAGTCTTTAAGTCCACATTTTGATCATTCAGCTCAAGGAATCCTTACCTGTGTAGAAGCACACGCATGTTCGCATTTCCCCACACACTCACACACACTATATCTAAGATTAAATCGTGACATATTTTGTAATTAAGAAAAGTTAACATGTCAAAATCATCATGAATTAGAAGTACAGTTTAATGCAGTCACACATGTACCAATAAGAAGATATGGGTTTTGGTAAAATGTAAGGAGCAGTACATGCTCTTCATACTGATAATGCAATTCAAGCTTTCAACACACTTCTGGAAAACAAAGCTCAGGTGCCCTGGACACCCGTCTCTTTACGCTTCCCACAATATACCTCAAACAACCTGCAATGGTTTGGTCAACACCCCCGTACCCTCCCCATATCATAGACACCCATCCCTACCTGGATGCCAAGGGAAGGTACCAAGCACAAACTAAGATTCCCAGAAACATCATGCTACCCCTCAGTCTCTACCTCCTGCACCAACAAAGAGTGCCTCTCAGTCTCTTCTTGAGGCTATCCATATCTCCTCTGAACCCAGCACTTCTCATGGCCTTCTAGCCCTCTCCTAACTTCACAAACATTCCCACCCTCTACCTCTGGGTACACTGCAGGCCTCAGTACCTGATGGTGGGGCCAGCCTTGCAAGACGGCAGCACAGGATACTGGTGCACACAAGTCCAGGCTGAAACCAGATCAATGCAGCCATGCTTCAGGAGGCCAAAAATATCCAGTGGCCACGAATCAGACATGGAATCAGGGACAGCAGTGCAGCACACCAGTCCAGGTTTGGGCTGCCTCTTCCTCTATACATCCCAACCTTGCACGGCAAGCTGCTGTGTGAACAATCGAGGGCCAATCCTGCCCCCTTGCATGTAAACCTTGCAAAATCATGCAACAAGCCTCTGCTGCAGTAGCCCCTGCACCCACAACCACTGCCTGACCTTTTGTCCTCAATGCTCATGCCATCCATTCCACACCCAGCCAATGTTCCTGGTCCCCGAAGGCCTACCATAACCAGAAAACACATGCCCTCCCACATCTCTTGCCACACTGGAGCTACCCTACCTTCTGCAGAGGCTCTCCAAGATCCTGTAGGTCTGCCATTGGATGCTAGGGGGTCAAACTCGCCAACTGCACACCTGGTAAGCCCGCCACATGCAAGGGGGACTGCCACGCTCACAATGCCATGGCCGGTAACATTGGAATCCTCACCAGTGCTGTAACAAGAAAGAGGATCATGGTGTGCCCTCCTCCACTGCTTCCAGTGTCAACATTCTGTTGTTCAGTTTTCTGGAACACGGAGGAAAACGGAAGTATGTCCTCTTCCATGCCATCTGGTCTTCTTCTGAATCCTCCTAAATGAAACCCTCTCGCTTTCAAAAAGTACTTGTTCCATGTGCCCTGATTTGAGGACCTAGGGCCCACTAGATATCTGAGGGTGTTACAATGGACGGGGCCACGGCGGCTTGTGCCCAGGGTGTTATGGTGTGTGACAGGCATGGGTTCCACCCTCCTGTCACAACGGATAAAGGAGAAATCAGAACATCAATGCACACCCCCTTGATTGCACTCAGGAATTACTGGGTCATACACGCTTCAGGGCTCAGATATGCTAAGTGTCTTTGGGGATTTTTGTCCCTCAGGGTTCTTTCCAGGGAGCAAAAGCTGTGCAGGCATTGGAGAGTTTCAGGTTACACACAAGAGCAAAGCTGTAAGGCAGATTCAGATAAGATGTAAGAAATGGGGGCAAACTTAGGAAAGTGGTGCTTGGAGCGCAGACAGGGAGCCAAGAATCCCAGAAGCATTGGGGCCTGGACAGCAATTAGAGGTGCACTGAACAAGGCTATGCCTAAGGCAGTGTTGAATTTCACAGCCAATTTAGAGGAAGGAATTTCAATCTGAAGAGAGATATGAAGTCCATACTGGGTCCATACATTGAAAGTGAATGCATATGAAAATGAGAGCTCCTGCTATGGACCGAAAGGGAAGCAGTGTGATGTGGCCAAGTTCTGTGATTTTTGCAGCATTTTAGAGCAGAGTTGACCCAGAGAGACCAGGCCAAACTCAGAAAAGACTGTGGTGCTTGGCTTATATCATTTCCTGAAAAAAATCCTTGAAATCCCTCTATTCATTATTCGAATAATTGTGGAGTAAACACTCTTCCAAGCATGCATCCAGGTATTGGACCCATTGGGAACCACACACCTGCATTGTGATCTCTTTCTCCACCTCTTCTATTGAAGGGTTGCCCATCTTAACAATAAATCTTTTTCACATTCTTCTGCCCCACCTCCGTTGTCATTTGTCCATGTAGTGTGTTCACCCACGTACCTGTGGTCCCAGGACCAAGACACAACTCTTGATTTCTAAACTTTCTCTTCTCTTTTGTCCCACCTTTCCCATCTCAGTCTTTCCATGCATGATTACATACCTCCATGAAGAAAACAAAAGGTTGATGCATGTGTAGTTACTTTGTTTCACCCTGAAACCACCAGCAGGTGCCACAGCTGCATCTTCCAGTGGCCACACAAATCCCATCTCTTCTCTCCATCATCTCTTACTCTCCATTTCAAACACTCACCTCACTCACGTGCAATAGCACTGTTCCTTAGATTGCCTGGCTGGCACCCATTGGACATTTACTCCTCAGGGATTTGCAAGCAGGGAATTGCAACATCAAATCATGGCCAGACATGGGTGCCTGGTGAATTTCTCTGAGCTTTCCGTTTTTGAACATGCATGCTGCTTGTGTTTACTCAAAGTGTAAGAAAAAACTTCAAATACCCTCAGTTTTCTTCTGGAAGGGTTGTGGTCCATCCGTGAGGGACATTCTGTCATGAACTAACTCCATTTCAAAGGTTCCTCCTGATAATGCCATTACATTGGCAATTATGTCTTCTCCATTTGGAAGACCCGGGGCAAATGGTGAGATGCTCAAAACCTAAACCTTTGGTGACACGAGGCCTCTCTGCTTGGATTTCCTCTGAGATATCTGCAGAGCCTTTGGCCAAGCTCCATGGCCAAGGAGCAGAGTTGGCTTGTGGAAAACACACCTCCAAATACACCTCCCTAGCTTGGGTCCCAGCATCAAAATTAACAAGTGTAATAAATACACAGGAATGCCAAATGAGCAATTGTGTTCCACCTTCCAATGAAGGATGAGTAAGAACTAAGACAAATGATCTTTAAAGCTGGTGAATATCCACATATATGTACATAGGAAAATCCTCTGTTTTGCCACAACCAAAAGTTTGTTGAAGTCACTCATATGGAAACAGACAGAAAAAAAAGCAACCACTTAGTAGACTTGGCTTTTTACGGATCTCCCACATTTTTAAAGCAAACTCAATGGATTCAGAGGCCTTGAGCCTTAATATATATTGCACACAGGATACTGCATATCGTTACCAAAATATCATTTTGCTCACCATGCCGACATATAGCAGTGGAGGGACCACTGGTTATGGGTCAAAATGGAAAGAATAAACAAGCAAGGTAGTGTTACAAAAATACTTTAGGGCCACATTTTGATCATTCAACTCAAGGAATCCTTAGCTGTGTAGAAGCACACGCATTTCGACATTTCCCCACACACTCACATGCACTATATCTAAGGTAAAATCATTACCTATCTTTTAAGGAA
This sequence comes from Aplodontia rufa, assembly GCA_004027875.1. Taxonomy (NCBI): domain Eukaryota; kingdom Metazoa; phylum Chordata; class Mammalia; order Rodentia; family Aplodontiidae; genus Aplodontia; species Aplodontia rufa. The sequence goes on from PVKS010046596.1 coordinate 11,919, forward strand.
GAAAAAGTAAAATGTTAAAATCACCATGAATTAGAAATATAGTTGTATACAGTTACACACCTACCAATCGAAAGATATGGGTTTTGGTAAAATGTAAGGAGCAGTACATGCTCTCCATTTTGATAATGCAATTCTACCATCAGTACACTTCTTGAAATCAAAACTCAGGTGCCCTGGACACTGATCTCTTTAAGCTTCCCACAAAATACTTCAACCAACCTGCAATGGCCTAGTCAACACCCCTGCACACTACCCAACTCAGAGACACCCATCCATACCTGGATCCCAAGGGAAGGTACCAAGCACAAACTAATACGCCCAGAAACATCATGCTGCCCCTTAGTCTCCACCTCCTGAACCAACAAAGAGTGCCTCTCCTCTCTTCTTGAGGCTACCCATATCTCTTCTGAACCCAGCACTTCTCCTGGCCTCCTAAGCCTTCTCTTAGCTTCAACACATGCCCTCCCTCTACCTCTGGGCACATTGCAGGCCTCAGTACCTGATGCTGGGACCAGCCTTGTGAGACGGCAGCCCAGGTTACTGGCGCACATAAGTCAGGCTCAAACTAGGTCAACGCAGGCGTGCTTCAGGAGGCCAAAAACATCCAGTGGCCAAAATCAGACAAGGAATCAGGGACAGCAGTGCAGCACACCAGTCCAGGTTTGGGCTGCCTCTTCCTCTTTACATACCAAACTTGCATGGAAGGCTGCTGTGTGAACAATCCAGGGCCATTCCTGCCCCTTTGCATGTACACCTTGCAAAACCATGCAACAAGCCTGTGCTGCAGTAGCCCCTGCACCAACAACCACTGCCTGACCTTGTGTCCTCAATGCTCAAGCCATCCATCCCACACCCAGCAACTGTTCCTGGTCGCCGAAGGCCTAACCTGACCAGGAACCACATGCCCTCCCCCATCCCTTGCCCACACTGGAGCTTCCCTACCTTCTGCCGAGGCTCTCCAAGATCTTGTAGGTCTGACATTGAATGCCAGGGAGGTCAAACTTGCCAACTGCTGGCCTGGTTGTGCCAGCCACATGCAAAGGGGACTGCCAACCTCGCAAGGTCATTTGCCGGAAACATTGGATAACTCACCAGTGCAGTAACAATAAAGAGGTTCACGGTGTGCCCTCCCCCGCTGCTTCCTGCGTCAACATTACTTTCTACTTAAGAATCCCCCCACCCACTGTCTACTCCAGGACTACTACCACCAGCTGTCTACACCAGGACGCCCCTACCTGCTTTCTTACCTAGGACACATCAAACCCTCTGTTCTCTTCAGGCCCCCTCCCACTTGCTG
>PVKS010046597.1:0-13221 GCA_004027875.1 Aplodontia rufa
GCAGGACACGGTGTAAATTAGCTATTGAGCTGAAAAAAATCTGGGCTTAATTCCGAGTTCATATATATGGAGAGCAATCAAACCGAGAGTTCACAGTGTGCCGGTGCAGAAAGGTCATCACCGTGTTTGGCTGGGCAAGTCGCCCCACCCCCCGGCAGGCGCGCCACAGCTGCCGCACGTGCCGACGTGCAGCCTGTGCTGACTCTAGGGAGCTTCACGGGGTCAGTGTCCCTGGGATAACCGCCATCTTCCTTCTCCCATGAGTTTGTTTTTGAATAATCAGATTTATCAACTGTAGCCCATTCTTCCGCCTATTGTGATATTATGGACTCACATCTATGTGACAAACAGAATTAAGAGGAAGAAAAAAATATAAAGTCATGATTACTTATCACTTGAATCCTGGACAAAATGCTACTCATATGGCTTTCTGTCCTTCCCAGGAGGATGTCTTTGAGATCAGTTGTGCCCCCTAGCAGGGAGTAAACTCCAAGTCTTGGGCTCCACTGACTTGGTACCTGTTCTAGTTGCTGTGTCTTATCTTGTTCCCTGGTGTCTGTGGCCCACTGCTTCTCTACTCCCTAGAGGTAGAGTCTCCACTTGGATGATCACTGCTGCAGAGCCCCACTGAGATGACAGGCCACCACTAACCTCCAAAGAGGATTGCTCCCTGATGGAGATCTCCAATTTCAGAGATCTCTGGAAGACCCAAGGCTGTGTTCCAGCTTTCAATGAGACCTTGCCTTCTCTGCCAAGCTCCGCTCATTTGCTGGCCATTTTCCTAGACAGCATGCTCAGACCTCCTGTCCTTCTAGCTGGCTTTCTCTCCATAGCCTGTGTTGGGCCTGATGCCTACACCTCTTCTTTCGAATTCCACTCCAGTGGATAGGACTAGGCCCTTGAAGCCAGCCTGATCTTCTAGCAGCCACTTTCAAGTGCAGTCCCTCATTTTATAGACACAACTTTCTGTTGCAGGTATCCAAATTCTTTCTACCATCCCCATTGTAAAGTTGAAGAAAATTGAGGTTCAGAGAGGTTAAAGCAACTGAAGACAAGAACTAAGTGGAGTCAGGTCTCCAAACCAGCTCATGGCTCTGGACAATAGAATATTACTCATCCATAAAAAAAGAGTGAAGTGGGGCTGCAGTGGTGGCTCAGCGGTTATAGCGCTTGCTTGGCATGCGTGAGGACCTGGGTTCGAACTCCAGCACCACATACACAAGGAAGTGTCAGAGCAACGAAACCACATGAAAAACAAAATAAAAATTGATTCTCTCTTTCTGTCTCTCACTCTCCTTCTCTCTCTTAAAAAAAAAAAAGTGAAATGCTGATTCATGATACAAGCTGGCTGAACCTCAAAAATACACTAAGTGATGTGCTGCATGCCTGTACAAAAACATTAATGTTTAATCCTATTATCAAATATTGTGAAGTTTAATAAGGGATGATAGGAAGGGAGGAGAAAGGGAAATGTTGGAACTGAGACAAAGCAAGGTACATTCCAAGCAATTATAAGTGTCACCATATACTCCATAATCAGATATATTAAAAATGTTCTCAAAGATATAAGAATTATGTCACTATGCTTGGGAAAAATATAGGACCCAGAAGAAAGTCAAGGGATCGGGGAACAGGAGGAGGGAAGTGGAGGGGTTCAGGATGTGGGGGGTATTGAACAAATTGTATTGCTGATTTGTGTGCATCTAGGAATATGTGACAACTAATCCCATCATTATGTAAAACTATAATGCATTAATATGAAATAAATTAAAAAATATACGCTAAGTGAAATAAGCCAGGTGAACACAAACACATACTGGTGTGTGCGCTCACACACACATACGTATCACTCTTGTGTGGTTCCATGTATGTGAAATACTCAGAATAGGCAAATCCATAGAGACAGAATGCAGACAGTTGGCTGCCAGAATATTGCTGACAATAAAACTGGTGACAAAAATGTTTTAGAACTAGATAGAGGTGATGGTTGCACAAATAGTGAATGCACAAAAATGCCACTAAATTGCTCACTTTAAAAATGGTTCATTTTATGTCATATAAATATCACTTCCATTTTTTTAAACCAAATCATTGATTTTCAGAGCCTGAGCTGCTTTCTCTGAATTTACTTTCCAATTCTGAAGATATAAAAAATTATGCTATTGTATACACTTTAAAATTAGATATAGAAAAGTAATTTTTCACATTACTTTAGTATGTGATCCACCAAGATAGAGTTTAAATTTAAGTAGAAATGTTATTATAAATGTAAAACAGCTACATGATGAAGTTCAACCAAATAATACTAGAAGCTTACAATTTCTTAGTCATACTCGTCCCACTCCCTAGAGGTAAATATTTTAAACAATTTTGGGTATAAACTTCTAGAAGGTTTTTAGAATATATGCATAATCACATAATTCTGTCTTTTTTCAATCAACAATACAGTTCTTAGAGAATTTTCATAAAAGAAAATATACCTAGCTCATGAATCCTAATAATAGCATCAGAATCCATTTTATAGACATGGTATAAATTTGTTTACTTTTCCCCTCATTCTAATACCTAGTACTTCCCCAATGTTCCTGCATTCTTACATGTTGTGTTTAAAAGCTATTTGTAGCTCTGAGCAATAATAGTGGTTTTCAAACTTTAGAATGCAAAATAATTGTCAGTGGAGTTTAGAGTGATTCATGAGCCTCTTTCTCTAGAAAGTCTGATTTAGTGTGTATGAAGTAGGTTCAACAATTTTTACCTTTAAATAACCCCAGTTATTTTGTTTTATTATTATTATTATTATTACTATTATTTTTTATCTTTTGTATTGGTTGACTTGTTGTTATCCATATTGATGACATTCACTATGATATGTTCATATACGAATATGAGAAAATTAGACCTGATTCATTTACTAATTTTAATTTATTATTATTATTATTATTATTATTCTGTGGTACTGGGCATTGAACCCAGGGGCATTCTACCACTGAAGTACTTCTTGCTTAGTTGCTGGGAACTCAAGATGCTTCTGCCTCAGTCTCCAGAGTCAATGGGATTACAAGTGTGCATCACTGCACCCCGCAACACCCCAGGTTATTCTGATACAAGTGATTCCAAATCCTACTATGAGAAATGTTAAAACAGCCCTCCCTGAGTCACAAGCTCCAAACTAAGCTCTCCTTAACTGAAATGGAAGGAATATGATATCAGACCAAGGAACCAATTTCTTACATATTCTCAAATCTCCCCTTGGTCACCTTCAGTTAATTTATCATTCCAAATGTTCCTCTCTATTTACATAAATTCAAAATATGATGTTCTGCAGGAAATAATGATATTTTCACTGGTGTGTGGCTGAGATGCATAACTAAACTTTTTAGTCTATATAGAGTACTTAGAGAAAGTATAGATTCTACCTGCATAAACCCTTGTTATGTTTTTTAAAAAATTAGAATGAAATAGAGAATGTTATTACATGGAAGAGATTAATACAGATTATATATATATTTGAAAATGAAAAATTGTAAATTTATAAGCCTTAGAGTATTTTCATACTTACAAGATGAATTATTCAGAGGAAAAAAAATATTTCACACAGGAGAGGGGTAAGAACTGCTGAAACAGAACAGGGAATCTCATTATTCCAGCCAACTATTGTTAAGCTGTTGCCATGTTTCAAAATCTGTGCACACATAGGCATTGGCCACATAATAAAATCTAGCCAGTTCCCTGACCATGGAGAGGCCACAACACATGGAACACACAATAGAGGTGTACACAGGGTGCTGGAGCTCAGGGAAGGAAAGACTTACCTTGGGCACAGGTCAGGGGACACTTTATCAGAAGGTGGAGACTGAGCCAAATAGCAGCAGCTTAACAAGTGTTTTCCAAGAAGACAGAGTTTGAGAGGGGTACCGTGAAACTTCCAGACAGGAGTGTCACATGAAATCATGGAAGTGAGAGAGAGTAGAGTACCACTGGCAAGTATGCTGGAAAAATAAATAGCAGTCACATCACTGGGTGCACCATATTAAGGAACTGGTCTTGATCTGTGGGCAGCAGAAACCATGAGCAATTTTGAATAGGAATGTAACAGAGTCCAACTTGTATTTTAAAGACTGTTGTCGCCACTGTGTAAAAGATAGTCTTGAAGGGTCCTAAAGCTAGAGGCAAGGAGGTTCATTTAGAGGTGATCATAGAATTATGACAGAATGATGATAAACAAAGAAATGTTCAAGCTGGGGATACAGCTCAGTCACAGAGCAGGTACTTTGCATGTATGCAGTCCTGGTTTTGAGCCCCAGGACCACACACACACACACACACACACACACACACCCCAAACAAATAGAAATGTATAAAATCCTAGAGGAAAGCATGAAAGGATTTCAAAGAAATTTAAGATAGGGGAAATGCTTTAAATTTTACTTTGAAATTCAGAAATCAAAAAAGAAAAGAATGGGGCTGGAGCAGTGGCTTAGCAGTTGCAGCGCCTGCCTGGCTTGCACCAGTACGTGGGTTCAAACCCCAGCACCATGTACACAATGAAGTCTCGGAGCAATGAAAACAACATGAAAAACTAAACAAAAATTGATTCTCTCTTTCTCTCTCCCTATCTCTTACTGTCACTCTCCCTTTAAAAAAAAAAGAAAGAAAGAAAAAAAAATGATAACCACATGACATGAAGAAAGTGCAGTTGAGTACAGTGGTACCCACCTGTAAGTCCAGCTGCTTGGGATTCTAGGCAAGAAGACAGCAAGTTCAAGGCCAGCTAGGCAATTTAGTGAAATCCTGCCTCAAAACCCCAAAATTAAAAGTTGGAGAGGAGGCTGGGGCTACAGTTTAATGGTTAAGCAACTCTGGATTCAATCCTCAGTACCAAAAATCAATCATCAATCAACAATAAAAATAGGCATATTGTTATAGTGTGTGCATGTATGGATATTTAACAACAAATCCCATCACTATGTACAACTGTTAAATAAAAATGTGAAAATAATGAAATAACCAATAAAAATGTGAAAAAATAAAATAAATAAAAATACAAAGTTCTGTGTGTTATTAAAAAAAAAAAGAAGACCAAAATGCATACAACAAACTGGACAAAATGTTTCAAAATTTATCAGAAGAGTTAATTTCATTAATACATGAAAAAATTTTGTGAATCAATGAGATTAGACCAATGATTCATTAGAAAATAGATAATTCATTAAAAGACCTTACAATGACTTTTAAACAGTAAAAAATAAAAAAGTGCTTAATCTCATTTATAATTACAGCCAGCACAAACAAAATCTGTAATAAAATAACCATTGTTATCTATCAGATTATATTATCATTTTGAAACTTTTGAAATTTTTAAAGAAAAATATCTCTAATGCAAAAAATCATAAAGGTATGAATCAATAAAATGTTTGTGATGCAGACAAATGTAAAATCTAAATGCATGAAGTACAGAATGGTCACAGGCAACTATACAATTGCTATATCATTTGTGAAAAATTTCTACAGTCATTGAAAATAATTATAAAAAAGTTAGAGCTGAAAACCAGCTCTTTCAGTATGACCCCGGTCACATTAAAATGTTTTCAATTAGCTTCACAAAATCCAAACAGTTTTACAATCTGATATGGTTACAAAAACAAAACCAAGAGTTTCCACTGGGGCTTTAGACTGCCATACCAGAAATGTGATCCAATTGAGGGGGGAGATGAAGTTCCCCCTCTCCCCCATAGAACAGCATTTAGGCTAATGCATAATGAATCTCAATTTCTCCAATTGAATGAGTAGAATCAAATGATTCAGCCTCTCTGACCTTTCATTTTCCTATCTGAAAAGTAAAGTAACAATAACCCTTTCCCAAAGTTTTGGGGGATTAAAGAGATAACGTGGAAAGCACCTTAGCCAGGATGCTTGGCACAGAATCTGTGCTTAATTAATCTCTTTTGCTTTCTCTTCCTTTCTCCTAACTGACCCCCTTCCCTCCCCTACTCTTCAGACACTTCATCTCTAGGGAACTAAGTTGGGGAAGTTGCTTAATCACCAGGGAAAAGGAGTGGGAGAATCCTTAATGGATAAGTTATAACACAGAACTAAAGGTGAGATAGAAAGAGCTGGAGTTTCAAGTAAAGAGAGGAGGGGGGAGGGGCAGGTGGGAGACAGGAAGGCGAGGGAGAATAGGGAGGGATGTAGGGGGCGACTCTGATTGAAGAATACAAGCATATCATACTGTTACTTTATATGCATTTTTGATTGTACGATAATAACCAAATTTCTTAATAAAAAATAATAATACAGACATTTTAACCGAGAAAAAATAGAGGGGTTGGTTACAGAAGAACAGTGCTGGGCAGGCAGTAGCTGGGATCTGCCATAGGAACTTGCAGAAAATATTCACATCTGCAGCACAGTTTTGGAAATGTTTCCTTCGAAGTAGGAGGCCAATGAGAGGCAGATTGAAGAATCTCCACTCAGGGCCAGAGCAGGAGGGATGGCCAATATAGAATCAAGGAAATCAGAGTCCCAACTGGATCCAAGCAGGTCAGAGGGCAGTGAGCTGGAGCCAGAGACCAAATTAAGCAGTGTTCTGGCAATGTGCTGTTGGACTGATGAGAATATACACCAGCATTGTTTCTCAGCCAGCAGGGCTGCTCTGAGACCTCAGAAAAACTCAGAGGAAGGCAGATAAGCACCAAGGGAGAAGTGAGTACCTATCAACGAGGCAAAATTGTCAAGAACCAGAAATTGATGTAATTGAAATCTCTTTACAAATGGAATCGCAACTGCTTAGCAACATGAAAGGAGAAGGTTAGTGATTCCTTGCTCCTAGGAGCAAAGGTCAAGCCTATGAAATGACCCCCATAACCTATGAAAGAGCCCCCAGCACTACTGGCAAGTTTTTTTGTCAGAAAATTAGGCCAGTTGGGATATCTTTGAGGATAAGGAAGAAATGGATATCTTGGTTTCAAAGATGTGGCCAGGTCAAAGCCAGGGGCAGAAACAGGCTCTCTAATTCCATCCTCCGTCCTTCTCTCCTTTCTCTCACAGGATCTCGTCATCCATTGCTGTGTCTTTAAATAGTGCTTCCTCTCCTGAGCTCCATCCAATACTGCTGGCTTCTCTCCTGACCCACCCTAGCCGGGGCAGCTTTCTCACTTTTCATGGGTTCTGAGGTTAAATATTGTTATGGTTTGGATATGAGGTACCCAAAAGCTCCTCCATTAATGCAGAAATGTTCATAGGTGAAGTGATTAGATTACAAGAGCTGTAACCTAATCAGTCTATTTTAGTTTCGACGACCAGGTGATAATTATAGGCAGATGGGGTGCGGCTGGAGGAGGTAGGCCACTGGGGCATGCCCTTCATCTTCCCTGTGGCCCTTTCCCCTTCCTTCTCTTTCTGCATCCTGACCCTGCCATGAGCTGAACAGCTTTTCTCCCCTGGGACTTTACCCGTGATGTGCTGCCTCACCCTGGGCCCAGAGCTAAGTAGTTGTCTGTCTATGAAATGCGACCTCGGAAACCATTAGCCCCAAATAAACTTTTCCTCCTCTAAGTTGTTCTTGTTGGGTATTTTGGTTACAGTGGCAGAAAAAGTGACCAATACAAATATTTTTTCACAAATACTCAACCTCACCTTTTCAAAATAATAAAAGTATTAAGGCATTTTTAACCTATCATACTATCAGAGATGAATAAAAATTGGTAATAGTTAAACACGCACTTTTCCTCTGAACTACTCCCAGCCTTCTGTCTTTGATTTTTTTATTGATCAAATACACATCTACATGTATGAATATAAAACAAGCTTGCTGCTCAGTAAGAAGTGTTGAAGACCATGTGACCAGACTCAGATCAAGAAACAGCACTACCATCATCCCAGAAGTCCCCAGAACACACTAGAGGACTTCCTTCCCCCCTTACAATTTCTACCTTACTGACTGACTTTTAATTTTACTTACACTTTTCAATGAGGAAAACTTTCTTGTGCTTTGATTCTTGAACTTATTGCTCTATTCCTTTGAGAATGTTATTTTTGCTTTTTTGCATATAAAGACTTCATCTAGAAAGAAGGGGATGAAATGACTTTTCACCCCTATTTTTGTGGGGAATGTTTTATTTCATTACTCTTACTGGAATTTACTTTGGTGTGAAATATGGATGAGGATTTCAATTAAAGTGTTTTACTCACAATAGCCAATCTTTTGTTCTTAGGGGGTCACAGCTGGACTAATTTAACCAACTTCATCATCCTCAATCCCCCACAGCATAAGAATCATTATTTTCCTTTCAGAAGAAGAAAATGACTTTCAGGAAGTATTGGTCATGGCTGCCCATATTAAGAAAACCAGAAAAAAAATTCCTAGCTGTATAAATAAGTATACATTCTTATTGAATGGTTTTAAAATGAATCAAAACTTTACATACATATTTAGACATTGCTATCCAGATGATCTAAAAAGGGGCAGGAAGGGGCTTGGCTGAATAGTATCCCAAAAATGTGAAAAGAAATGAGAAAAGGTCTCTTCCTTAACCACGTCATTCAAAATGCCAGTCCATGACATTTTCTGGGAAAAGGACCACAAAATTATTCACAAACCAAATAGGAGATTGTTAAAAGAAAGGCTTGGTGAGAGTTTGGCCACAAAACACAGTAAGAGAAATGCACAAATGAGAGTCAAATTGTGGAATTCTAATTCTTTTCCTGTTCCCTAAAGTCACATGCCCTTCAGTCATTTACCTTGTCAAATTTCAGTTTTCTCATTACTAAAAGGCACATAAAAATATCTACCCTACCTATTTTTCAGAATTACCAAAAGGATTAAAAAACAGAAGATTTGTAAGTGCTTCATAAATGGTAGGATCACTGCCCCAGTGTAGGTGTCTGCTTTGCACCACAGTTGACCCATGTGTGAGTTACACTTGAGAGGGGAGCTGGAAACAACAGGATGTATGTTATGGAGATATGTCAAGGAATAAATTCATTTGCTAGACTAGCTGTGGAATAGGAAGTTTTGGTCAAGTGACTGATCAAACGGCAATAAGAAAATTCACTCAAGACAAGATTGAAAATGTTGAGAATCTTATTTCTGTGCTTCCCTTCCTAACAAGAAGGGATTATTCTGAAGCTAGAATGGAATGGACATGGACTTTGGAGCCATGCCAGGATTCAAATTCTTACTCTGCTCTTTTCTATATTACCTTAAACATGTTCATTAGCCTCTCTATGAGCTTCAGTTACATCTCTATATTAAGGGGAAAAAAGTAACACATTTTTCCATGAAAATATACATAAAAGATCCAACATCATGCATAGCACAACACAGGTGCTTAATAATCTTTATCATTTTCCTCTACCTATTTATAAATACAAGATTTATTTTAATATCAATAAAATTTAAATTAGATGACTACTAGACAAGACATACCTCCATGGTGGTGACCATCCCTTATACTCTAGAGTGGCATTTCTCAACAACAACACTGTTGACATTTGGAGATGGATAATTTTTGCTGTGGGACCATCCTGTGACTTGTAGGATGGTTAGCAGCATCCCTGGTGTCTGCCTAGTACATCCCCACATCATCTCCCACATTTGAAACAATCAGAAATGTCTCCAGATATTGTCCTGTTTCCTTGGGTGGTATAATTGCCTGCAGCAAAGAACCATTGCTCTAGGGGACTTTTCTGGGAACCAAGGTAAGGACAGGAAAGAGAGCTACTAAGGACAGAGTAATGGGCAAAAGACAATAAGGAATAATTTGCGACAGTACAATATAGAACCAGTTTTCCTTTAAGCTGAATACTTACCCAGCAATAAACTAATACAAATGATAAACTAGGTAGATGTTCAAGTTATCAGATAGATTAAAAGTTTAAATAAAATGACTCATTTTAGAAGGTTTATCTAAATTTCTCCTATCAGCATATTAGGTGTGACACCAGAAGATAGCCTGTGCTCAATGAAGGAGATTTTGGTGGTTTATATCATCTGAGTCAAAAACCAGGAAGTAATTAGATACAGATAAATTTTATAACCAATACTGTTCAGGACATGGTCTAAACTCCTTGGAGCCTGAGTAAACAATAAGTTCCATATGGTCTTGTGAATCACCCTGATGCACAGCATAACATAAGGATGGCTGAGAATCTCCCACTTCATTCCAGGTCTCTTTTACCACCTTATTCCAGGTCTCTTTCTCAGCCTCTACTTATGGAAATTCTCCTGCTCATCGTTGAAATTTAGATTCTGCTAAGGTGGAAACTAGCAGTTGTTTAAACATAATCAAGAGCTACCCAGCCACCACAAGGGACCAGGCCTCTGGACCCAGGCTGTCAGGTGCCCAGGACACACTGAGGACCCCCCCTAGAGCTGCCAAGCCATATCACATATTTTCCAAGACCAGTTATATTGGACCAATCACTGATGCCGAGGATCCACGGTCCAGTTATATTGGGCCAATTCCTGCTACCAAGGATCCCAGGTCCAAGGATCCCAGGTCCAAGGCAGGCCTGTTTAGACCCACCCTGTGATTCTGGAACCCCAGGACCCAGGGATGCACCCCCAGGACCCAGAGATGCACCCCCATCACTGCACTTCAACAGTCCAGCAGACTTCCCTGCACCCCCACCAGGTTCCAAATCTGCACCTAGATTCAAAAGGTGAAGCAAAATAAAGTTCTAGGCATAAACCGCTTTCTGTAAGAAGGTGGTCATGAGAGGAGTGGTGTCTGACCCAACCCATTGACCTACAAGGAAGAAGCACCTGGAGACCTGCCTTGCATCCCCACAGGGAACCTCAATTAAAAGATCCTGAAGAAGCTCTTCAAAAATGAAGAATCAAATTAGAAAAGGTTCACCTCAAACCCACAACTAGCCTACCAAGAAGCCCACAGGCAGGGAGTGGGATGAAAACCTAGAAAAAATTATCAGTGATCTGATTACTAAAAGAAACAATGAACTAAAAGATTTTGAAGGAAGTAAGTGAGAACTTCAAGATATGAAAAACTATTATCAAGCAATAGAGATACGGAGAAAGGAAGTAATGGAGCTAAAATCTACAGTGAATCACATCAGAGGAACAATGGAAGAATTTAATAGAGTAACTTCTATACAAAACAAAACTTAAGCTCTTGAAGAAAGAACTTCTGATAATGAGGATAAGCTGAATAACTTAAGTGCACAGATGACAAAACAGAAAAAGAAAAACTCACAGAACATGAGGAGAATTTTCAAAATGTCTGGGACAAAATCAGAAGAAACAATATAAGAGTAATTAGGATACAAAAATAAATTGAAATGAAAACGAATGATATAAAGAACATTCTCAATGAACTAATGAAAGAAAAAAATTCCCATATTAGCATAGAGTCAGATATGCTCATCCAGGAAGCATATAGGAAGGACACCCAATAGGCATAATCAAATGAGAAGCTCATCAAAGCACATCATATTTAAGATGTATCATATTGATAGCAAGGAAAGAATATTAAAAGCTGCAAGACAGAAATGCCAAATCATGTTCAGAGGTAAACCAATAAGTATCACATCTGACTTTTCAGCTCAGACCCTAGAAACAAGAAGGAAGATATTTCAATCTCTGAATGACAAAAGCCTGCAGCCAAGAAAATTATACCCAGCAAAACTCAGCTTCAAATTCAAAGGGGAAATAAGAACATTTCACAATAAGATGATATTTGCAGCATCATGAACAGAAAACCAGCATAACAAAGAATTCTCAAAGGTAAATTCCAGATAGAAGAATGCACAAACACAGGAAACTCAATAAAAGTACATGTTATCAAAAGACAATCAAGGAGTCTGGAACAGTGGCTCAGCAGTTACAGCACATGCCTGGAATGTGCAAGGACCTGGGTTCAAACTCAGCATCACATACACAATTAAGTGTCTGAGAAACAAAGGCCAATGAAAAAACTAAATAAAATTGATTCTCTCTTTCTCTCCTTCTCTCACTGTCCCTCCATCTCTTGGGGGAAAAAAAGACAACCAAGACAGCATAGAACTCACTAATAAAACGTGATGACTTTGAACCACAACCACATAACTATCCTAACACTGAATGTGAAATATCTCAATGCACCAAACAAAATAGATTAGCTGATTAGATCAAAAAAATTCCAACCATGTACTGCTTACAGGAGACCCATTTTACAGCCAAAGACATTCACAGATTGAGGGTGAAAGGATGGAAAAAGTCTACCAGACATACAGCCGGAGTTGCACTACTTATATCCAACAAAGTAGATTAGAATTAAAATTTAATCAGAAGAGATAAAGAAGGCCACTACATCCTAGTAAAGGGAAGGATACATCAGGAAGATATAATCATAGTAAATATCTATGCTCCAAACACCAATGCTCCCAAGAATGTGGAAAAAATACTCCATGACATAAAACCATTTATGGACCCCAACACAATAATATTGAAAGACTTTTAATACACCTCCATCACCAATGGACAGATCATCAAAGCAAAAAAAAAAAAAAAAACAACAACAATAAAGAGACCTCCAATGTAAATAATTCCATAAATCAAATGGACTTAACAGACATCTATAGGATTTTGCACCCCAAATTGGATAAGTTTACCCTTTTCTCAGCAGCACATGGATCCTTCTCCAAAACAGATCATATTGTAGTTCACAAAGGAAATCTCACCAAATATAAAAAAGTAGATATTATCCCATGTATCTTATCAGAACATGATGCTATGATCCCAGCAATTAACAGCAAAAATTATCAGTGAAAATACATATATTCATGGAGATTGAATAATATCCTATTAAATGAAGAATGGATCCAAGAAGACATGAGAGCAGAAATCAAGAAATTCTTGGAAGTGAGTGAGAATGAAGACACAATATATTGAAACCTTTGGGACAGCACGAAAGCACTCTTAAGGGGAAATTTTATAGCACTGTGTACCTATATTAAAAATCAGGGGGCTGGAGCAGTTCATCCTGGCATGCACAAGGACACAGTTTCTAACCCCAGCACCTCATACACAATTAAGTGTCAGAGAAATAAAGGCCAAATGAAAAAATAAAATTAACTCTTTATCTCCTCTCTTTCTCTCACTCACGCTATGCTTTTCTCTTTCTTGAAAAAAAATCAGAAGAAATCTCAAATAAACAAGCTACCCCAAATCCTTACAAAAAGAATAATCTAATCCAAATACCAGCAGAAAACAGGAAACAAGCA
>PVKS010046598.1:0-13213 GCA_004027875.1 Aplodontia rufa
AATGAAAAAAAAAAAAAAAGAATGTCCTATACCATTGAACTGCACCCTAAATCCTATATTTTCTTTTTGAAAGTTGCTCACAGATTATCTTTTGTAAGTTGTAGGTTGGTTGTTACAATGCTGATGATGAGTGAAATAAAATGTAATCTGTCAAAGCACCTAGAGGATAAGCTGTTTTATTTCTTCTTAGACTTCTGGAAGCTTTGATGCCACGAGACTAAGAAGAAATGCCCCTATATTTTCATTGTTTTAAACTTTGAATCGCCTGTAATATGCGGTGATTATACTTTACCTGGCTATGAGTATAATTAAGGCTCGCCTAGGGAGCTTTTAAATTGATGGTATAATTTATTGCCTTTGAAAATTAATTCTCGCACTTAAAATTTCTAGTCACCAAAACATAAAATGGGGGTAGTTTTTCTAAAACATATTTACACAAAGTAAATTTCAAAATAACTGATCATTGCTAAAAAGAAATGTCTAATAAGTTACCTCTGGATAAATTTTAAAATAGTTTTGATTTATCTATCTTGGTATAATAATAAAATATTACTAGTGTAACAATGTAAGTTTAGCTAATTTGGTATAATAGAAATAATATAATTTTTCATGTATGCTGAGTGCTAAGTACTTGATATCATCAAGTATATTACATGCATTATTCTACATTTTCCCTTAAAATAACACTGTGATGGTACAGCTATGTCCATCCTACAGATGTGGAAACTGAGGCACAGAGAGAGAAAATCATAATTTATAAAATCATAATAATTATTCCATCATGTTTTAAAAATAATTATTTGCTAGATGAAAGCTAGAATTTATTGGGACATCTTTTTATTCTTGTATATATAGCAATATTATTTATACATTTTCACCAACCTCAATAATAAAAAATTAGTGAACATTGCCTTTTGGGGACAAGACAGTTCTATAGTCAGGCCCACACATGAAGTGTTTGACCTTTATGGGATTCAGCAATCAATCAGAAGGAGCTATTTTCCCTGCTTTGGCATCTGCCTACTTGGCAAGTTCCCCAACTGTGGTGTTGGCAGCTCCACAACTGTGACCGCCTCTGGTTTTTCCACAGTACTGGTTGGAGCTCATCTCCCTGTGTTGCTCTATTATTTTGAAAATTATTTTCCTCAACTCAAATCAGAAGTGTATAATAGAAATTGTGAATTTTCCTGACATTTTTCCGGAAGTATTAGAAATCAGTAAAGGTTTCCCAGTAGTAAACATTGGCTTCTAAATATATATTCTTCTTACAAATGAATCCATGTATTATGGTAGATATTCAGGAATGAGTGCCATTATTTATGGCAACTAAATTATCCTGAACTCTTAATTAGAGCAGTTAATTATAATTTTAATCATTCGTGTTTTAAATGGAAACTTGGTTCAGTTTCAGAGTGCATTGTACATAGTAAAATGCATCTTAGGTCTAAAACCTTAGGTAATATTATCTTGTGTCAAGGGGAAAATACCACATAGCATATATGTAATTCAATTTGTGTAGTCCTAAACTTATTGAAATTAAAATATTAATATTGCTGTGTAGCTATATGTGGGCATATGGACATAAATGCATATGCATTTTCTATAGAAACATTTTTATCAAAGGATAACTTCTTATATAGATGCAAAGCTTAGAATTTCTTTATCAATGCAAGCTAGGAACTACTAAAGCATGAAAATGAAATTAAGCATAGTTCTTCCATTCATTTATCACCAGTTTTTAGAATTAGTTGCCCTATGGGCACCTTTTTAATTATATTGCACATCTTTCAATTAAGTATTGGGAGGTTGAAAATTAAGTGACAATTCTAATGTTTTCAGTGGAAGACCTGAAGCTACGCTATTAAGAAGCTAGTAAAGTGAAGGGGAAGGATATTTTTTATCCTTGCTGTTAATTATACAAGCAGTACACTACACAAATGGTAGCAGAAAGGGTGATACAAACACTATTTAAGAGGTTTCTAGTGATAAGCAGATCTTTATGTTAAAGTAGATTTAAAGTACTACTTCCTTTACCCTTACAAATGCTAATGAAAAATGATTCATGTTCTGTGATAAATAATATTAATTAGTATTTACTGAAGTGTTTAACATATACCTTGCTCTGAACTAAGGGCTTCACATATTATAGCACATAACCACCCTAAGAGAAAGGAACTATTATTACTTCTCTTTTTGTCAAAAATCTGAATGAAGCACAGATGTTAAATAGCTTGCCCACAATCATACTCCTGTGTGTCTCTTGTGATGCGTTGGCATGACTTCTTTTCTTGCTTATCCTGCCTCCTTAAAGAATGCACTACCAGTTTTAGATGAGTGTTGTAATGATCTATTTGTACTAATTGTGTCTCAAAACCATCTTCTTTAATAACTTGGCATTTTCTTTAGCTGGAAGGAAAATAATATGTCCTACTTGAAAAGAAAAAATAGCCTTGGACAGAAAAGATGATTTGAATATCTGCTTAAGTCTATATGTCCATTCAAATAACTTAGCAAAACGTGGATAAGGTCACACCTTGTAGCATTGTTTTAAAATTAGATTTCTGAAAGTATAGCTTGCTCTGAATAAACACAGAATGGGAAGATTCTTAATTATCTAGTGAGTACAATAAATACAACCATCTACTGAAATTCAAATAAAAATGGAAAATCAAAATTGACATTTTAAAAACTGACATATTTATTAACATGATTGGGGATACACATGCAGTTAAAAGAAACAGCACAGAAAGATCCTGTGCATGCTTATCCTATTTTTCCCAATGGTAACATTTTGAAAAATTATAGTATAATATCACAACTTGGATATGTAAAGTGATGCAATCCATCAGTTTTCTTCATATTTACCCCATGTTCACTTGCATGTATGTATTTCTGTGTGTGTGTGTGTGTGTGTGTGTGTGTGTTTCATTTTATGCATTTTTATCCCATATGTGGGTATTGCTGGATAGGAGATGTAACTCACCCAAGCAGGGACAGAGATACAGTGATTGCTTCCCTGTTCACTGATTTTTCCTGATCTCTGGATTGTATCCATCCATCCTTTACTAGATCATATCCAGAGAAACTGATGTTGTCTCAGGGACTCTTGTTGGATCTGGTGGAGAGATGAGCCTGTCCAGGCTGCCCTCTGATGACAGTTGTGGGTAGCGAAATGCTGCATTGGGGTGCATTTGGGTGAAGGGAACTAAGTGACCCAGCTTCTGCGGTCTTCCTTGGAGCAAAACTTTGTCATCATCTTCTTAACTCCTATCAGAGTTATATTTTGGTTGCTTCTTGCTTATCACCAAGTTTGTTGTTTTGTTAGTGAGGAAGAGATAGGAGAAATGAATCTAAGCCTTCTTATCCTGAACATAAATCCCTAAATTGACTTTTTCATATAGAAAAAGGTTTTCTGTTTATGTTATAAAAATTATGAGCAATTTTTCTATTGCCATATATTTTTTAGAAGTTTAGTACTACAGATATAATAAAATTATTGTTTACATTAAGAAATACTTATTGAATTTCTACAACATGCCAAGCATGGTGCTAGCTTGGTTGATCTTTCTCTGCTCTCTGCTTCTGTTGTACCTGTAATGGGTGAGTGAAGGTCTATCATAATTTCCATTTGGTATTTTAGTGGGGTAGAGGGATTCATCTTTTATAAAGAGTTACCAGTTCTCATCAGTTAGCTACATATTTATGAAATCAATTTCTGTTAACAGCAGTTGATATTTAGTACTTTGGTGCCAGGGTCATAAATATTATCAAACTATGTAGACAGGGACTGGAGAGGAGCTTAGTAGTAGAGCACTTGCGTGACCCCAGCCCCACATAAATAACTAAGTGGAGGAAAAACAAAAACTAGATAAAAAAAGAAACATAAAATTGATTCTCTCTCTCTCTCTCTCTCACCCCTTCCTATATGTATGTATGTGTATATAATTTATTATTTTGGCACAAAGGATATAATATCAACTTACCACATTTTTTTTTACTTGTGGATGAACAAAATACCTTTATTTATTTATGTTTATGTGGTGCTAAGAATTGCACCCAGTGCTTCACACATGCTAGGAAAGCACTCTGCAACTGTACTACAAACCCAAGCTGTCACAAATACTTTTAATTAATGAGTAATTATCAGGATAGTCTGCTTACTCCTCACTAGATATTTAAAAATAT
Organism: Aplodontia rufa; assembly: GCA_004027875.1. Taxonomy (NCBI): domain Eukaryota; kingdom Metazoa; phylum Chordata; class Mammalia; order Rodentia; family Aplodontiidae; genus Aplodontia; species Aplodontia rufa. The sequence goes on from PVKS010046598.1 coordinate 4,186, forward strand.
TTATCCATTTTAACTGTTTTTAATCAGTTCTGAGTTTACCAATTATATGATGAATTCAACAAATTTTTGTTGGGTTGATACCCAAGAACATAGAAGTTATTATAACAATTTCATAATAGCTCTTACTTAGTGAATAAAATCACATTTTGCAACATAATTTGTTTATAATAATAAAAATATTCCATTGTATTTGTTGTATTTACAAGAGTATCACTTAAAATGGTACATAAATGATATCTGAACTTTTGTCCTGCCTTTGTTATAAATGCTGAAAGAATTAATAAGGTTAATGTCAAAATAAATTTCCAGTATAATGTTCATTAGCTATAATTTCCATATCAGAGATTTAGTGTTTCAGAGAGCCTAAACCCTACTTGGAGATAAGAAAGCATATTAATTAATGACTATGACTAAGAATTATACAAAGTTAAAATTTTTTCCAAACTCATGTAATCCTTGATTTGGGAAAAAGTTGAATGAACAACCATCAGTCAATGTAAATACCACAAATGAAGACAGCAAGTAAGTAATATGGAAAGTATAAGAAATTATAGAAGTGGGTTTCTTATGAGAAATACCAAGTTTAGATTAGCAAACTATAGAGAATATTAAAAATCAGAGTTTAATAATGTATGCATATTAAATGTTAAAACCCTCCTTACATCTTGATTCAAACATCTGATTGTAAACTGTTAATCTATTCCACCTAAGCTCCTTTAAGAAAGTAGGAATGAATTATCTGACTCTGATTTTTTGGAAGAGGAATTGAATATATGAGGCTTGGCATTTTTCACTTTGGGACTTTGCCTCCATAATGTTAATGTGTAGTGGATAAGTCTGATTCTGTGTAATACTTCCAGTGGATTTCATTAGGCAAATTATTATCAAACACACTTAGCAGGAACACTTAGATCATTCTTACTGATATCAGCTTTATCATTAGCACAATAGATATCTGAATCTTATTCTTGATGAAGAACCTGTATGGGGTAGGAAGAGTTATTACTAAGTCTCTCAAACCTCATCAGTAAGTAATATGAAGACATGGTCAATTTTAAGGAGGAAAATGAGATGCAAAGAATGAGAGGACAGTTTGTTTCCTTACACTATGAAGGATATTTTTGGTTGGGGCTCAGAATATAATACTTCAAAGTTCAGCCTCAGAAAGAATATCTCTCTGACCTTCTCCTGCTCTCCTTTCTCTCACCTTCATCATCCCCTAAGGTGAGCCATAGAAACTAGAATTACTCTTCCCCAAGAGAATAGAAAATAGAACCCCATTTCCCAAAAACTATCCATAAAACCTAAATTATTGCTCTAACTTTACCTCATGTTTCTGTGTGAGAACTGACCATAAAGAACTTCTCTGACTTACCTTGTTTGATTGTAAGTCATAAAACTCCCATTTCAGAAAAGGAGAAGTACTGCATAGAAAAGCCAAGAATATGAACAGGCTGTCTTTGCTGGATTTCCTCCCTTCTGTCTGTTCCTCAGATCACATTTCCACCCAAACATATTTCTTTTTTTGTTCCTTTCAATAATTATTTTTATTGGTGCATTATAGTTGTAATAATGATGGGATTTTTTGTCACATATTCATAGATGCACACAATACAGCAATACAATTTGGTCAATACCCTTTTCACACCCCCTACCCCCTCCTCCCATTCCCCAGATCCCTTGCCTTTCTTTCTTTGTCCTGTTAAATAATTATTTTATTGTTGACAAAAAGGAAAGTAAAATATGATATAATAATAGGTATATTCTAAAGTGCATCACTATCTTTTAAGATATTTTATTAGAGCATTTTAATTTTACAGAATAATGGGTTTTATTATAACATTTTCATACATTCAGGTGATCTACTGTTCATGTCCACAACCCATTACTCTCCCTTCCCCTATCCCTTTCCTCTTGTTTAATAGTATCCCTGCTACTTTCACATCTATTCCCTGTAGATTCCACATTTGAGGGAAAAGATGATGCTTATCTTTCTGTGTCTGTTTTATTTTAGTTAACATATGGTCTCCAGAGCAAATCATATTTCAGTATGGGTATTTGTGTTTTATCTAACCTCAGATCCACTTCTTGGATCTTCAGATCTTCTATATGAAGTTTCCCATGTCTTCTAAAACTCTATAATAAATTTACAAATAAATTTTTATAATTTCTTTTTTTAAACTATCTTCAGTTATAGAATTAAAGGCCATGGACCTTTAGAAGCAGCATGAAAAGGGTTCAGTCATCCTCCTTTTCTACCTTACACATTGGAATGGATAGGTATGAGAATTAAGGAAATGACTGTAAAGGCTACTTCAATAATTCTGGTGTTAGAGACCAGACTAGGAGCTGAGAGTGAAAAGAGAAAAGTGAAGACATTTGAATGGAACAAGACATATTTTATGAGTTATAATGATGTTCATTTTACATAAAACTTGTATTTTTCTGTCCTGTTGTATCTTCAGATCCTCCTAACCCTCCACACATTATTTTCAATATTACACATAAAATAAATATTTTACAACATTTGTTTGACTGTTGTTTACAATTCTTCAATAGCTGTCCATAGTTATACAAGTTTCTGCTTACATATGTAACATGACCTACAGGGCTCTACCTTCTCATTATCTACCCCTTTGCATTCTCCTTCTCAAAATTCCAGTGATCCTGATTTCTTTAAAATAGTATACTACTGTCAGATTATGTTTCGTACTTCAAGTTACAGCTTAATATTTCTTCTTCAGTGAACTTTCTGAAGGATGTATATCCTCCAAGTATTCTGTACTCCCAATCATTGAAATCAGCAAAATTGAAGTGCGTTATTTGTGGGCCAAATGTGTGAAACTTCTATGAAACCTCTTCTTTTTCTTGGTGATTGTGGTTGTGTTCATTCTTTCTTGTTTTCTTCATCACTCAGATCCTATCTACACCTTTAAATATTTCTACAAAAATCCTCGTTTCTGTTTGTTCTTGTCTTGTGTTCCAGGCTGATTATAATTTTATATGTTTATGTTTTAAACACATGAGTACCTTCTATCATTTCAATGAATTTTAGAGAAAAAGGGAAAATAGTGTTAGTGCTTAATTGGTTACCATAAACCAAGAAAACAAAGTTAATGGAATTTAGTAGTTAATTGGACTAAATTTGTATTACATAGTGTAAAAAATGTTTTAGTATTACCAGTAGGTCATGATAAACTATTTTTCAGGAACATGAATAAATTAACCTTTAGCTGTTTTCCAGCATAAGTCTAAGCCCCCCACCAAATAAATGGTTTGTACATCCATCCTTTGATTTGGGTTCACAGATAATTTTTTTTCCATTTTGGCAAAGCTCACTCTACCAAAATGAGGTGTGATATTTCTGTTGCCAATTTTTATTGGAGATGAAAAAGAAGCCTCCAATATAGAAGTTGGAACTTACCTACCATTAATTGTGATTTTCATACAAAATTAATAATCAATCCCTTAGAATCCATAAATTATAAAGATTTCACTCAGTTCAACCATATATGTCCACTCTAAAATTTTTGCCTGATAAATTACTTTCTAAATGTCTTTTACCAGTAATTCTCTGTAGGACATTCTATGAGACTGTGTCTAAAACACTAAAATCTTTTTGGCTATAGTTACAGTAAATTCTTCAAATAGGTTGTATATTTATGAGCTATATGTAGAAAGCACTTGGGTGGCAACACCTGGACATTTACTTTAGTAAAGGAAATAAAATTTGTCTCTAACATCTTGCAAACAGTTGTATAAAAAGCCTTCCAATTTAGGGAGACAGCATGAGCTTCTTATTCACTTGGAATTTCCTGAAATAAGGGCAGAAATGAAATTTGAAAATAGCAATAAGAATCTGAAAAGATGAGGCATTTGTCTTGGAAGTAGTTTCTAAACAAGACAGATATGTAGCAAATGGGGAATGGATTCCTGCCTGCCGGTTTACACAGACAATTGCTCTTGCAGCTTTGCTCTGTATAATAGACTGTTCCTGCCCTGGAGTAGCCGGGCCTGTCTGTGAACACCATAGGATTTGACCCTTTGAAGACTTTTCTTTTAAAGGAGTTTGCCTGGTTTGTTCAGGTTTTAACCAGTAAAGGTCAGCTTTAACTAGTAATAGTTTTGTCAATGTTTAGATATCTTGGGACAAAGTTTCTTCTTACAGTCAGTGTTTTTCCCTATACTTATACTTTGTATTGGGAAGGTTTTTAAATAATTTGTGTTTCTATTTTTCCTGGTTGTGATAATGCATTGATCCTTAAGTATTTGATAATCTACTTGCAAAATATTGCAGCCTTTGAAGGTAAATGGATGGCTATGGAATAAATTGTGCTGAGTGAAATCAGCATAACCCAGAGAACCAAGGGTCGAATGTCTCCACTCATCTCTGGAGGCTGGAACTAGACCCTGGACATTGAGAAAGGTGGTCTATTATCATGTGTTAAATCCAGATAAGGTGTAATGTTATACAACCTAATACTTTTTAGAGATATTGTGGGAAGGGGAAGAGAGGGATAAGGGTGGATAATTTGGGGGGGCAGTCTTGGGGGTAAATCTAATCTTCAGAATCTATGCACATTTTATATTATTTTGTTAAAAACTTTTAAGGTTGTTCAAAAAATAAATTTCTCAATTAAAAAAAAGAATTAATAATGGAGCTAGATAAGTCTCCATTGTGTTTGTTGGATAAAAGAAAGATCAGCTATTACTTGTCCTCATTGATATTCTCTTCTTCCCTTCTCTTCCCACGCTGATATATATAGATATAGACATAGATATATATAGATGTAGATATATATAGATATATATAGATATAGATATTAATATTGTATTGGTCTTTAAAAAATTCCTCTAGATAAGACTAAGCCTTCCATTTGGTTTCTAACTGCAAAGTAAGTACTTGTTGTGGTCTTGTAATCCATTTTCCTTGGAAATATATTGACCATAATCCTAAAATAAAAACTTGGGGTTATGGGAAAATTTAGATATATAAATCATCTTTCAATAACTGAGCATATTAACTTTATAAAAATGTGTAAATCATTCATTTTTAAATCTAGTCTTCCCTATGAATTATATAGGTTTTAAACCACGTAAAACCCAATACTCCTTTGTGTAAAACAGTTTGAAACACTCTCATTACTATCCTCAAGTGGAATTTACCAAAAATCTAATTCCCTACTAATTAATTTCCTAATAATTAATAAGTTAAAGGGTACTAATTAATTATATAATAATATGGAAAATCATCTCTTCAATACATAAGAAGTCTACATACTGCTATAGATAAATGCAGTACCTTTGCCTAGATTCACTAGGAATAGACAGTTCTAAATGCTGAATAATATAGGTTTTTAGAATTAATGATTAAAATACCATGAACAGCATACCTAATAGTAATGGGGATTTCTTATACCTCTTACAATTTTTGCTATGTTATGGATTTATAAAGTACAAATTTTCCCTTTGATTTACTTGCATGACAGTTGCAGTCTTAGAAATTCAGTGTATATTTAAATGTGAGAAAATTCTTTGCATTTATATGTAGAATGGAGCTAGGTTCTATAATAACATAATTATCAACGGGTTGTCAACTACTTTTGAGAATTTATAGAGAACATAACCAATTATTTGTTTTGCTAGACTGTCCTGCATGTTATTGAATGTCTAATAACCTTTGTACACCTTCCCATTCATTATGGAGACAAAGAGCTTCCACATATTTCCAAAATTTTCCTAAAGGGCAATATTCATCACTGCAATGAACTCCAGATGGTGATTATATTTTTGGCTGCAAGTAACAGAACCAAAAAGAGGATTTTAATTTTCTTGCATGGTGAAGTCTGAGGGAAGGCAATCTAAAGTGAGAAAGAGGCCTCCTTATGATACCACCAGCCTTTCAATCCCCTGATCTTTTTGCTCTTTGAACATGCTTATCAAGTCTTGTTTGCAAGATAATTGTTTTAGCATTCCTAGTCTCACATCCACTGGAAGATAAAAAAGAATCAACAACAAGAAAAGAGCAATATCTATATCAGGAAAACCAATCATCCAAGAAATTCCTAACAGTCTTCTCACTTGTCACAAAGCCACTTGTCCTGGCTGTCAGGAAGGTTAAGAATAGGGAGTTGTTTGTTTCAGTTGGACACACTAATGTCTTCCAAACAAAACTGCGATTTTATTGATAAGAAAGAAGGGACCTCCCCAACCTATCCACATGTTCGTTCCATTCAAACTTGCTGGAGCCCATCATCTGCCCAGACACTCATGCAGCCAGGTGTAAATTCTTCTAGGAGTTGGTTTACTGTCTACTTTTCTACTTTTCAGGATATAAAAACGTAAAAACTGTAAAAAAAGGTAAAGTACAATGAGAAGGGACATTTTTGGAGATACTCATAATTTCCAAGTCTTAGACTTTGTCTGTTTTTTTGTTTGTGTGTTTGTTTTTGTATTATGGAGATTGAACTCAGAATGTTCTAAATGCTAGGCAAATTCTCCACCACTGAGCTATAACCTCAGTCTGAGCATATTAGTTTTTGCTTTGGGTGAATTGTTGATATGTCATCAAGATAATCCTTTATTTGCTGAATTTATAGGTTTGAGAGAAGCAACTAGCAATATCCATCACTCCTTATAATAAGGAAGCAGTTACCAGAAAAATCAATGTTTCAAGATCTAGATGGATGGCAGATTTGCCATCAATTCCTGATTACTCTGAATGTGATTTTTAGTCAATTTTATGTATATTTTATGGACATTAAGGAAAGTTCTTTAAAATGATGATATATTGACCTAATATTCATAGTACATATCTCTCCTATTTCCATCTATCCTCTCTCATTCAGGTAAGCATATTATCTTTTACCAACTAAAGTCATTAGTACATGACAACATTTTGCCAGAGTTGACATTAAATTAGGAGGGATTGCTATCCTAGAAGACAAGAATAGGCTAAGATAAAAGGAAGTCATTCTTTTGTGAACCATAAATTCTGACCCAGAAGAGCTTATTTCACACCCTTTCCCATGGTAGCAAACAATGAGGGAAACAAATGTTTACCATCTGCACATTAAAACCTGTTGAGTCTCTGGGGAATTGAAATTGCTGCCTCTGTTTGTTTGTTTTTAAGCTTCAAATTAAAAAAAAAAAGATTCAGGATGTGTAAGCAGGGTTGATTCTAACAGTAAAATGAAAGAAAAGCAAATAAACCCATAGCAAGCTGCTTTCAAAAAGCCACAGCACAACAAAAGAAAGCTGTAAACTTCTTCAGATGACTTCAAGAGAAAATATGTCTTTATTCAGAAATGGGATTTCCTGGGGACTTTTTATAACATTTTTATGGAGATATAATTCACATACCATAAAATTCACCCTTTAAAAGTATACAATTCAGTTCAATGTTTTTAGCATTTTCACAGAGCTATGCAATTATCACCACTATCTAATTGTAGGACATTTTGGTCATTCCCCAAAAAAACTCTCTTCACATTAACACACACTCTGTTCCTCTTTCCTTCTATTCTCTGGCAACCACTAATCTGTGTTTTATTTCTATGAATTTACCTATTTTAGACATTTCATATAAATTGAATCAGACTGTATGTGGCCTTTAGTATCTCTCTTCATTCATTGTGCAAAACATTTTCAGGGTCCATTCATATTGTAAATTGTATCAGCCTCCATTCCTTTCATTTACTGAATAAAATTCCATTGTATGAATATACAGAAACTTCTTAATTACTTATGAGGATTCACCCCCACCACTTAGCTTCCTGAAGATATTTGTAAGTTGCAAATAACCAGGTGTGTGTTTATCTCATAATTAAAATAAAAGGTGTCATTGTGTTAGAGGACAGGATTGTTTCAGGAAGCAGCAGAAATAAAGAAATGAGTTGTATTTTCTCTTTAAGAAAACATCTTTATGGAGCTGGAGCAGTTTCTTAGTGGTTAGAGAACTTGCCTTTCGTGTGCAAGGACATTGGTTCAAACCCAAGCACCACATTCACAACTAAGTGTCAGAGAAACAAAAACCAGATGAAAAAAAGTAAAATAAATTGATTCTCTCTTTCTCCCTCTATCCCTCTTAAAAAAGAAAACATCTTTGGGTATATATACTTTCAACTGTTTGAAATTGCATAGGCATGTTGGCAGGGTATTTCATTTATTCTTGCTGCATAACAAATCAGTCTTACGTTTAGCAAGTTAAAGCATTTTTTATGTCCGTTGATGCTGTGAGCCATAAATTCAAATAAAACATAGGTTTTGTCTACCATGCTTTATAATGCCTTGCACTTCAGCTGTGAAGATCTGGAAGTTCAATTGCTGGGGGCAGGAGTGACAAAAGACTTCTATGTTCTTGATTTGTCATTTGACTTCTTCCTTGCATAGGATACTCAGCATAGGCACAGATATTATGCAGTAGATGATAGTTATAGCAGGGAATATTCAACAAATATGAGAGTAGCAGAGAATACCACTTCAGCCATCTCTTATTTGTTTAAGTAGTTACAACCCCACCCAGATTGAAGAGGAGAGAATAGAGATCCCACTTTTCAATGTGCCAAAGACTTTTGGGGCCTATTTTAAAATCACCATAATAAAAAGGGTATGTTTTGTGATGGGTGCAGTTTTGCATCTTGAAAGTAATTTGAAACGATTAAATTTAAAATCAGGAGAACAAGTCATTATATTGTTTTACCCACTTGACACAGAAGATATTTAAGTGTTGGTATCAGTAAAACAAGCTAAAAAGTTCCAGAAGCTAAATAAAACTGGCTGTGGGAAGAATTTTGACAGGAATTTGGCTCAATTAGAGTAACTGAATTTAAGCCAAAAGTTTTGACATAAAGGTTTGTGGTAAAAGCAGAGTAAATGTACAATACATACCTCTTAACTAAACTTAAAAACATATCAAATCTCCACCAAGGTATGCTCTAGTGTTCCACAGAATTCTATATGGATGCTTATTTATATAAGAGGCATGGATAATAAATAGAATTATCAGCAACAATTCTAAAGCAGTTAC
>PVKS010046599.1:0-13219 GCA_004027875.1 Aplodontia rufa
TATGTGAGTACTTCTGCATTACAGTCCTTCTGGAAAGCAGAAAATCCCTTTGAAGGTACTAACAGGATACAACTTGCATACTATCAGATCAGGAAGAAAAAATTCCAAAAAGTATCATTATATTCAAAGTATGTCTTGTTCCCAATTTAATAGATCTAAATTGGCTATTCAAGTTGTGGGGTTTTTTTCATAATTTCTCATGTACTTATTACTAGTAGCTTTCACTGTTATTAATAGAATATATTTATTGAGTCAACAAATATTTATTAAGCTCTGACTGTGAGCTAGGCACTGTTTGGAGGACTACCAGGGATAGAGCAGTAAAAATGCTAGTGGAATACTTCATGAAGCTATTTCTAATCTTTTTAGTACATTTAAATCCATCCCCCAAATCCAAATGCCTATGTCTCTTTGCATATGATTTGAGGTTTTAACCCATATCTCTCTAGTTCTGAACTTTGCCCCATAATCCATGCCCATATTCTGTTCACTAAGAGGTAAGTTTATATGGAGGTCATCTGAACATCACAAATTTGTCCAAAAAAAGAAAAGAAAAAAGAAACTAAGACCAAAGAGTGGACTATTATGAGAAAATAGATTTGATTTTATGAAAGAAAAGTCAGTTAAGAATTATGATTGCGCAAAAGTTAAGAGATCGTCCTATGAAGTAACAAGGGCTCGTCACTAACTGTATTCTACCAGAGTGATGAAGGACAATTTCCAGGGAATGAATAGAATGAATCCTGACATTCATCACCAGGACATCAATCAGGAAGACCCTTTCTTCTTTTCCTTCTAGAGCCATATCTATTAACATTCATTCTGCAAATCAAAGAAAAAGAACAAAGAAAAATATTTGAAGCTATTTCAAATATCTTGAGCGTAAGCAAATGCTCAAGTGTGCATCTTCTCCACAAACATCTTGTCCATCTTTCTTTTTCTTCATGGGTTTGATGTCCTATCTTCCTTCCTTACCACTTTTTATTCTTACAAACCTTATCGTTAGCAAACCCTCGATTTCACACTTGAACCTTTGGTGGTAGTCAGTTTTTGTGCATAATCACTGATTTAGATATTTTCTATTGACCTTCCACATACCATAGGTCCATAGTTTCATGGAAAGTTATTGCCAAAAGAGTTCTGTTTCAGTTTTCTATTGCTGCTATAACAAAACTACTTAAACTTTAGCAGCTGAAAAACAAAAACTTATTATTACATAACTCTTAAGGTTAGGAATCCAAAAAGGGTCTCACTGGGCTACAATCAAGGTGTTAGCAGGGCTGCATTCCTTCTGGAGACTCGGTGGGGAAAGCCAGTGCCCTGCCTTTTCCAGCTTCAGAGTCTGCCATGCTCCCTGACCCATGACCTCCTCCTTCTGCCTTAGAGACCACTGTTGACAGGTTTTGCATTCCTCACATTACATTGCTCCAGCCTGGCTTCTGTAGTCATATTTCTGACTCTGCCTGCCTCTTCCATCTTTTAAGGACCCCTGTGACTATATGTGAATAATCCATGCTAATTTCCCTATATTAAGATCCTTAACTTAATCATACTTTCAATGTTCCTTTTACCACAGCATAGAATATATTTACAAATCCAGGGTCAAGATGCAGCCATTATTCTGCTGACAACAGGAACTTAATGCTGGTTAGTGGGATACTTCATTTTCCAGGTAAAGAAGAGAAACAAGATGCTGGCTCACCAAAACACCCTGGGATAGCATCAGACCCAGAATTCAGGTTGCCTACCTTCCAGCCCAGTAGCTACAATCCCAGCTGTCATCCTCAGTGAAAGTATTATTTAAGAAGAATCATAGCTAAAAGCAATATTAGTAAAATAAATATCTTCCTAAGACTGAATGTTTTTCCAAATTCTATAAATTCTTATAGGACCCTGATTATTAAGTATTTCTAAAGTGATTCTTTGATTCTGAAAGAATTAATATCATCTTTTAAATGTACTTGATTTGCAGAAAGAATTCTCTTTTCACACCATAAAGGAGGTTGAGGAAGGTCATATCCACTTACTTTATAAAAGAAGCTTCCAAATCAAATAGATTGCTTCATTTTATTTCACTTATATATGTGATTAAGATATGGATAGTGGTTATAATTTCCCCTTTGGTTAGGGGGCGAGGGTTTTTTGCCTTTTTATATATGGTTTATTTTTAGAGCACTATTAAGTTCACAGCAAAATTGAACAAAATGACAGAGGGTTCCCATAGATCCTTCTCCCCTCCTCTCCACATATCCGCCCCCTCAGAGTAGCACATCTCTTACAGTAGATGAGCCCACATTGACACACCATCATTATTCAGAGTTCACAGTTTATGTTAGGTCTCACTCTTTGTGTATATTCTATGCCTCCCTTGGTTTTCCTGAATGGCAGCTTCATCCTGTGTATCACAAACAGGCAATGTGACCTTCTCTGAGAGTGGGTGTTATGATTTGGATATGAGGTGTCCCCCAAAAGTTCCTGTGTTAATGCAGGGGGTGAAATGACTGGATTATGAGAGCTATAACATAATATTTTAGTCAGCTTTTTTTGTTGCTGTGACCCAAGGACCTGATAACAACAATTGTAGGGAGGAAAGGTCTGTTTAAGGGTTCATGGTTTCAAAAGTCTCAGTCCACAGGCAGCCAGCTCTGCTCCTCAGGGCTTGAGGTGAGGCAGAATATCATGCCGGAAGGCATGGCTCCAGGGAGCAGAGAGAGACACCATGCCAGACACAATAGATATACCCCAAAGGCATGCCCCCAATGACCCACCTCCACCAGCCACACCCTACCAGCCTGCAGTTTTTACCACCCAGTTAATCTCTATCAGATGATTAGTCCACTGATTGGATTAAGATTTTGATAATGCAATCATTTCACCTCGGCCTTCCTGGACTGTCTCACATGAGCTTTGGGGGGACACCTTTCATCCAAACCATGACACCTAATCAGTAAATTAATCCATTTGATAGATTAATAATTTGAATGAACTGAGTGGTAACTGAAGGCTGGAGGGTGTAGCTGGAGGAAGTGGGTCGCTAGGAGAATGCTGTTCGGGATTATACATTTTGTTCCTGGCTCCTAACTCTCTCTCTCTCTCTCTCTCTCTCTCTCTCTCTTTGCTTCCTGGTTACCATGAGCTGAGTAGCTTTCCTCTGTCATTCCTTTCCACCATGATGCCCCTCCTCACCTCTGATCCAGAGCAATGGAATCTGCTAACCATGGAATCTCTGAAGCTGTGAGCCCAAAATAAACTTTTCCTCTTCCAAGTTGTTGCTGTTAGGCATTTTGGTCCCAGCGACAGAAAGGGGACTAACACAGTGGATGTCATGTGCATTTAGTGAAGTGAAGATATGCCAAGAAATGCCCCATTAGCTGCCCTTCCAGCCAAAGCAACCCTTTCCATGCAACGAACAATCCCTTTCAACCTCCCCTTCCATGGAAAAGACCATCATCATTATGAATATACATTCCTGATGTCCTTTGTTTCCCTCCTTTCCTAGTGAAATTCATGTCCCTCTTGTTTTGTAGTGAACTTCAGCATTTCAATTCTTGGTACATGTATCTTTAATATGCAAACTTTTCCCAGGGAGCAGCCACCAAGCAAACTTCAAAAAGTAGACTTTTCAACACTCTCTGTCAGGAGCTGCATTCACCAGGGTGATGAATGGTCCAAGAACCTCTGACAGACAGCCCTCCCACAGAGTAGCAATTTGGGATTGTTCCCACAACATCTTGCCTCCCCAACCATTTGACAGTTAAACAGTACTTAGCAGAAAATGGTTTATAGTACAACTTAAAGTCAACAATAGGACAGAGCCAGGGCCTGATAAAAAAAAAATTAAACAAATCAATCATGAGACTAATTTTAGAAAGGGAAGGAAACTCAAGAACAGGAATAATAGAAAGGAGATGCATCCCCAGTTGAATTGTGAACAGAAACGCAAAGTTGGTGAAGCAGGAAGAGGCCAGAAACTCTTCAAGGCAGGGCTGAGTTACCCTGCCTTTCTGCCAAGACCCAGGGCAAAGCTCTCTACGTCTCCAGCAGCTCCTTTCCTCCTGCACATCTGGGTTTCCCACAGCCTGGGCAGCCACAAAGCACTTGGATGCTCTTAATAATAATGCTGGGCTCAGTCTTGTGTGCATCAGATACGGGGCTCCTCTCCAAAGCAGAGCCCTCTGCCAAATGAGCCCCTGTCCCATGCCCCTTGCAGCCTGCTGATAATCTGCAGCTTGTCTGTAATTGTTGCGTGAACATGCACTTTCTTTCGCTGATGATTTTGGCACCATCGCAGGACTCTACCCAAAAAGGCACTGAACAATGGGATATGATTGTTTTGAAATGTGCCCAACAGGAAGCCCTGCTCCACCACCCTCTCAGGCCCAGGCTTCACGGACTGAATGGATTAATGGAGTTCAGCTGTAGTTTACAGTTTATCATCAACCAAGTGTTGCTCCGGCTGCTTGTCCTCCCTGCTCAGCTCCTGAAGAAAAATAAAGGGAAAGAAAAAACCCAAGAAGAGCGACAGCCCCAGAACATTCATTGTATAACAAACTGAACAAGGGAAAAGGAAAAAAAAACGCCCTCAGTGACCATGAAACTGACAAGGCTCCCCAAAATGGCTTCCGGCCTTCAGTTTGTCATGCAGAGCTGTCTCCCCTTCACTCCCCCACCGCTCTCCCCGTTTATAATCATCGTTCAAAGCGGTGAAAGGCCTAATTGCCCTGAGCAGTGTGGTCAATCTTCCTGGAGATTTAGCTGCCTGCTTTCATCTGGCAGCCTGGGAGGGAACTCAGCGTTTCCCTCCAGGCAATCTATATGGTCTAGCAGTTCACTGTGGAAAGTGGAGCCTTATCGATTTCTGCCATGGCTTCCGTGGCTGACTCAAGGATCAGAGGCTCTGACAATGACTAACAAGTTTAAACCATTAGTCCCATTTGTAACTACTCAGCAAACGGCTTGTCAGTCACAGCGCACCATATACTGCAGCTTTTAGCAGATTTCTAATCCCATTCATTTTGCCACAATGACCCCTGTAGTTAATGGGGGTTATCGGAAAACTATTTTTTCCCTTCAAAAGCTGAGCCTTTTTCTTCATCCTCTTCTTCTCCTTTTAGAAACATAAAAGCCATTTTGGTTGTGATGTTTCAAAACACTGATGCAGGTGATGATCAGTGCCCTTCCTAGGAGAAAACCTGTATCCCAGTGCATGATACTTGATGTTTGATTCTCTGAAACACACAGCATCACGTGGCAGGGGACAATCCATCGTACACAGACCCTCCATGTCCTGCTCTTAGAAATGCTCATCTTTACACCCTTTCCTCCTCTTTCTCTGGCCTAGAAGGGGTTCATGTTGCTAAGAAACTTCTCTTTCTGGTTACCTAATCATCCTACAATAAGTCTGGCTGAGGCCTTTTACTCAAAGTGTGGTCCTGGGCGTTAGCATTCCCCAAGAGAGCTTGTTAGAAATGCACAATTTCAAGCCTCACCTTGATCTTACTGAATCAGAATCTATATTTTAACCAAATGATTCCTGTGCATTTGAATGAAAATCACCGGTCTAAAGAAGCTATATATATTTTTTGCTGTAACATTTTTATACTAAGTAAAGCAATATCTAAAGTTTTCACTATATAAGCTAAGATTTTTTTTAAGAAAAAATGAATTTCTCTGCATGATAGTGCCAGTGATTTTCTCCTTGTAGATCTGACAAGTGAACATTTGTCATCCTCATATCCACAGTGCCTAACCCAGAACCTGACTTCTAGTAAGCACAAAATGAATAGTTGCTGAACAGGTAAATTTGAAAAAATGAACAAATGAATGAGAATGAAGAAAGAAATCTGTCCGTCAGTGATATAAGGAGACAGAACGGACGTGAAAATAGGATAGCAGTGCAAGCTTCTCCGTTCTTTTTTTTTATTATTGCTTTAACTAAATGTTCACATCACAATTTGATTCAGTCCTGAGATGGGATCGCAAGCAAAACCATGTAGCAGGTGGGGCCTTCCTAGAGCATCTCTGCGTTCCCACTTCCAGACCATTCGCCCCCATTTCTGCTGCTTACTCCCTTTCTCATCACAGCCAAGGCCTCACGTTTGTTTGCACTGATCATCAATCTTCATCTCCTAAAACCCTGTGCTCAGCCAGCTGAGACCAAAGTATCTCAAAACAACTCATACTAAAATGAAAGTGACTACTAAGGACTTTGGATCTTGAGGATTCGTTCTTGACATCCCAGAAATCATGCTGCCCCTGCAATCTATTTCATCTGGGGCCCAAATCAGCTTTGTTGTTGCCAGAGTAATATCAGAAAAGAACAACGTGACCTTCCTAGAAGATGGTCACAGAAGACATTCTTTAATGTAGCTGCTCTGAGTCTACGTCTGGCTCTTCCACTGCCCAGAAAATCTTTTAATTATGCTGTCACACAGTCCTATAATAAATCATAGGTCTTTGTTTAGACACTGGTCATTAAAAATAGAAAAGTATTTGTGAAGAAACCTGGCCTCCATCTTATCTCAAAAAAAAGTATAAATTTGAATCTAGGACATACTTGATAGGAAAGTTAAAGACCATAACCATCCATGTCACAGAGAATCTTCTAACCCCATGATTTTTCTTTCCAGCTTAAGAAAAGGACTTGGGAAGTAAAATGATGATCTTCCAGTGACTACCTTAGTAAATGATTATTTCTGGAGCTTTCATCTACGAACTGCCATGTTGTGACTACTTAATTGCTGCCTGAAACACAGAAAACTGATTACATGTTTTCATTTTAAGGTAATCCTTTGACATTTTGAATGGTTGCATAAATAGGTTGATTTGCATGTTGCTAGCAGAGGCTAGCAGGAAATTATTTCATTTGGGGGCAGATGGTACCGCTGACAGTACAAAAAAGGTTAGGTGGCTGGCAGGGTCAGTTTAGACACGTACACACATAAGCACAGGAATTGAGGATACACAATTTTATGGTATCTGAATTCTCAGCCTCACTTTATTAGACCTTAAAAGAATTATTCATAAATTTCTCACACACAAGTTTAAAAGAGTTGGGGTCTCCTCTCCCTCAACCCACCCACTATAAGTTTTTATTTGTAATTGGACAGCTTGTAAAATAAATGGAAACGCTATTTGGCTTGTAACAAAAGACCTAAATCATAATGGATTATTGAGCGGCATCTTGTGGTCAAAGATGAGTATGACAGGTAGAGAAAACCAGTTTGGCTTGCCAGTAAGCCACCCAAAATGTGCTAATGTTACCTCACATCTGGCTTTTGATAATGTTAATAAGGGGCTGTGCAAGGTTATCAATGCAGGCTTATCATTATGCCACCTTAAAATATTTTTGTGAATGAGCACATTAACTTATAATTAATCATCATGCATTAATGTAAATGTATCCATGTAGGCAAATTTAATCAGCACTCTTTCTCTTTCATAATATTTTAATAACACAGCACTAAAGGAGACTTTCAAGATATAAAGTTACATGAACAGTGTTTATAATCTAAGCCATTCAGCAGATTTTGGAAATCAGTGCTTCCCTATGAGATGAAATATGAAACCATTCTGTCATTTCCTAAATGAAATCTATTTTCTGTATTTTATATAAATCCATAAGAAAAGGAAGAAACTGCCCTTCCCTAGCATCTGCCTTCTTTTGTGTTCCATAGATTCATATGGATTCTGATCAATATATGAAATGATAAGCTAATGAACCTTCATAAATAGAAACCAGATGCAGCAGCTATATACCCAATAAACTACTTTTGTGAGACAGCAAATCAGCAAGCTGTCAATTCAATTTCCATTAAAAGGCAATTCAATGTTTTAAAATCATGCAGATTTTACCAAATTTTCCATTCAAGATGTCATTTAGCCATTACATACAATAAGCTAAAAAGCAAAACACAACAGAACAAATCAAAAGCAGCATATGAACTCTCAAATCAAAAATCAACTCTCAAAATTCAGATACCATTGGAGGAATTCAGCAATTCTAACAAATTTCATATTGCTCAATATATTAACATGGAGACCATAAATCTCACCATACAATGGAGAAGATTGTACTGGCTTATACCAACTATAACAGGTCCCTGGAAAAACTATTTAGCCTTTCTGGGTCTAATTATTCTTCTAAATAAAGAGAAGGCTTTTCATCTCTAACACAGCATTATTATTTTAAATTTTATAAACACTGACACAAAAAATGCTATTGAAAATGAAAGACATTGGTTTCAGTAAATTTGCTATATGTATTAGATAAGACCTAAAAAGGAGGAAACCTTTCAAGTATTAAAAGCCTCAAGAATTTAATGCATGGAATTGGTTACAGGAATTGGTTGACAAAAGAACTGAAAAAACCCAAAAGCTTCAAATATCAGACCGTGAAGACACCCAGAGTTAGCCACAGCAAGAAGCTGATACCTCGCCTCCAATAGAGGGACAACTAGAGGAGACAAGGGGGAAAATGTCCCCAAAGCTACAGAAAGCAAAATAAAAATAAAAAAAAAAATGACCACCTCCTTCCACCCATCCGCCAAGCTCCCCTGGGGAGCTGGAAAGCAAGTTAAAAAAAATGGACTAAAAAAAAAAGAAAGAAAGAAAGAAAAAACTAATTCTAGCATTTGCCAATTTCCATGTGGCCCACTTCAAGCTACTACTTGCGTTATCACTATTGTAAAATTAGGAAAAGACACACAACACTAGGTAGTGGTTCCTCCACCTAAATACAATACCATAAAAAAACTCAAGGGCCATGACAGCAGGAAAATAATAATAATAAATAATTAGAAAATGTTAAATTTGAGGTATATATAGTCTTTGCTTTTTTAATATAATTTAATTAACTGTAAAGATTGAGTTTTTAATTACCAATAATGGTACTAACTGATTTGCTGAATCATGATTTCCGAACATTTTCTAATTGGTCTCACACGCTGGATGTGAGTCAGGTGCAACAAACCTTGTCCAGCAAACAAGGAAATCTGAAAAAAGCAGCCCACAAGTGACCCTTCTGCTATGACACAGAAAGGAGCAGAGAAAGAACAAGGTATGAAGCAGAGGGCAAGCAGGTCCTGAAATGGTACATCGCCAATCAGCACAAGGCAAACAGAATAAAGATTACTTCAATCTGCCCAAGAAGGAATTTAGCATCTCTGTAATTGATTTCTCGCTAAACCCTAGTTAGATGGAACAGAATTTCAGAGAATACTTCCCTGTAGAGAATGCCTATTGGTTAATTCCAATGTCACTTCCAACTTTTTGGTCTGTTTTTCTAAAGCCTTTATTTACTGTTATATTGGATTTTTGCTTTTGTAGTACTAGGCTTGAACCTAGGGCATTCTACCACTGAGCAACATACCCAGCCCCATTTATTTATTTATCTCACTAAGTTTCCCAGACTAGCCTTGAACTTAGATCCTCCTGCCTCACAGCTTCCTGAGTTGCCGGAAGTACAGGTCTGGGTCACTATATCTAGCTACTATTATTGTCTTTTGAAGATGAGGATCTGTAGAGCAATACAAATCAAGACGTGGAAAGTGTACCAGTGATCATTGCACTAATAAACTTTTGATTGATTTCTCATTCTCATAATTTTTTTGCAAATTGATTTAAGATAAGTCTGTTATGGAAGGTCCAATATCACAAGGGATTCAAAAATGCTTAGAGAAGCAAAGAGGGTTATGTGCACATCATTTGTTGTTTCTTTTACAGATCTTGGGAAAATCACTTTGTCTCCCTGGTTCTCAGTTTCCTCATTTGAAAAATAAGAAGTGAGGAAGTTTAATTAGAAAATCTCCGAAGTCATTTTTGGCAATTAGGTTTCATGATTTTTATTATGGTGTATGTGAATTTGGGTTATATTTTTTTTCTATTTCTCTTGCATTTTTATTCCCTCATTTACTTACCCACAGTATCTGGTGTACATTGTTCCCTTTGACCAAAAGCACAATCCAAGGCAGAAATAGGAAAAGCAATGAAAGATGAGTGAGAGGTTCCAATGACAATCAGGGATCTTTTCTAAATGGCTGAGTCTCGGGAAAGCCTGATCTAGCTTATTTTCCGGGAACTAATGATCGGCTAAGATGAGTTGCTGATAGGCCATGGAAGCAAGGACCATTAACACTTGATTGTCACTAATTCTGAGTCAATGTCCCATTTCAAAGTCATTAGTGGTATTAAAAACTGCAACAGCACGTACACACAAAGGAAAAAGAAAGCATTAGTGTATGCCTAAGATTAACATATTACCCCTGAATACAAAAGAAATTTCCATGAAAAGATTGAGTTCAGTAAGAGCCTATTCAGAGACTTCTTTGTGTAAATTTTATATTAAGCATTATATGAGATATATAGAAAGCCCTTCATCTACCTTCAAGAAGTTTAGATTCTGTTTAACATTATGTTCATATATATTTGTCCTTATTATCATTGATGATCTTGTAAAAACAACTTCCAATTTCATTTTTTGAAATCATGTAACATAAACTAGTCAACCTCAAAGCCTTTTCAGAGCATGATTTCAAGTATCTGCTTGTGTATCTTTATTTTTTCTGTCCACATTAAATAATTGTTTGTGAGTTATCTGCCAAGTGCCAGTCATTGTGCTAACAAAAGCAACCATCTTAGCGAAGTTACAGTCAAGTAAGAATCCAACTGAGTGCAAGAAAAAGAAAAAGGAGGTGATCATCATGGAAATGTATAGAAAGACTACCTTGAACTGGGGATGCACTTGAATGCTTGCCTACCACGTGGAAGGCCCTGGATTCCATCCCCAGCCACAAAAAGAAAAGAAAAGAAAAGAAAATTCGGGAGACCCAATTCAAATCCGAGGAGTTTGGAATTGCTGCTATCTAATCATCTGCTGACTTTTTTTCACCTGTCCAGTATCCTTTTCCCTCTTTCTGAGTATTAGTACCACATTTGCCAAAGGAGAATACTTATTTCACTTTAGTTGGGACACACTCCCTTTAATTGCTGAGCATGGAATGGATGTGACCCAAACAAGGACAATTAAAGGGTGTTCTCCCAGAAATATTAATCCTGAGTGGGGTGTTACAAGATCAAAAATGGCTGGAGTTCTTCCAATAGCAATATCTTGAAGAGACAATATGTTGGTTCCTATCTCTTAGATCCCTGAAGCAGCCCTCATTTCTGTCTCTCCCAAGTCCTGTTTTTTACTGTTCTTTGTTTCTTTGTTTCTTTGTTTTTGTTTGTGCTTTTATTTTTTGCTAGTCATTCATTTCCTTTCACTACCCTGTGCTCTTCTAAACAATCTATTCCTCGTATAATGATCCAGTCAGTTTCTCTTGCTTCCTACCTACTATTCTAATAGATACAAATTCCCAGTTGGAAATGGGGTTGAGCTGAGCACCAGATGTTGCTGTCCTATTAAGGAGCAAGGGAGAGAGGAGTAAATAAGCCACAAGAAACTTTAGCTACCTCAAACAGAAAATACAAGATGGAATTCATGAGAAAATTCTGGTGTCAATAAGGAGAGTAAATTGGAGACTTTAGGTGAGAAATACAGAGACCAGTAAGATGATTATTCTAATACTCTACCCTTAAGATGATAATGGCTTGAACTGTGGTAGTAGAAATAGAAACAACAGAAAGATCCCCAGGAAGTTGGAAAATTATACTCAACAGAACATGAAGATTGAGAGGATTCTATGGGATTATGGGGTAGGGAGAAGTAAAAAACAACCTTCAGACTCAAATGTGGCTGACTTTGTAGACATTGGCTCCATTTACTATAATGGGATAGAGGGAAGAATTTTAGTTCACTGAGGAAGACAACTGCTATAATTCAAGTGTTTCCTCCAAATTTCACACATTGGAATTTTAATTCACGAAGTCATAGATTAACAGTATTTGGAAGTGGCTTCCTTTGGGAGATAACTCTGATTTGATAAGGTCCCCATGATGGCATTAATGGCCTCATAAGAAGAGGAATACATGCCTGATCTAGCATGCTGGGTCTTTCTCACCATGTGATGCATCTGCCAAATTATGACCCATGTCATGATGCCACAAGACCTTCACCAGATGCTGGAGCCATGCTCTTGTCTGTGGTGCTAATCGAGAGGTGGTGGGACCTTTAGAGAGTGAGGACTAGTAGAAGGAAGCTAGATCACTGGGGTTGTGCCCTTGAAGGGAATATTGAGACCCCAGCCCCTTCCTGTCTCTTTGCTTTCCTGGCATGACGTGATAATGAGGCCTACCCTGCCCCATGCTCCCACCACAATGCACTATCTTGCTAGGATGTACTTTGCTGTCACAGGCCCACACAAGGCAATCAGACCAAATGACCATGCACTGAAATCTGTGAAATCATTAGCCAAAATAAAACTTTCCTATTTTTAAGTTGATTTATCAAAAATATTTGTCATAGCAAAGTTAAAAAAAACTCATCTCAGAAACTTTGCTGAGGCAACAAAACTCAGGCTACGAAAACAAATTCATTTGGATTAATTATGAAACATCAAAACAGGTACATCAGGTAGGTGGGTGTGTTACCAGCAGTCAAGCCAGGTTCGATTTCAGCTTGGATTCAGCTACCCACCAGCATAAGAAATAAGCAAGCAATGGAAAAAGGAAAAATAATTTTATGCATTTTGATGAAATTAGGGAAAAACCGCTAGATTGGTATACATATGTAGATTTAGCTAGGCTGTACTTAGCCAAAAAATATGTCAGTTTGACTTCCTTGACACCATCCTCAGCATGAGGAACTTTTTATTCTCAGCATGAAGAAGTTCAGGATAGATAATAGCAAGTATTAGGAAGTTTCTTTTAATTTTAAAGTGACTGTTTTAGGTAAAAATGCAAACTTAATATTCAGGAGAGATCCGGTAGAAGATCGAGGCTTGGCTACGAGAACCATCAATACATAGTTGAAAGCAATGGCATGAGAGTGAATGAGATTTCCTAAGGAAAGCACACAGAACAAGAAAGATGATGGATCAGAGGAGATGCCTGGGATATAGCAACACTTTAGGGATATAAGGGAAAAGGACCTAGGATTTCCACAGAAATCAGAGGGAAACTAAAAGACTGCAATGATATAGAGGCTCATATTTCATAAAATTCCAGAAGTAGGATATAGATAATGCTGTCAAGAGATCAAGAAAGATAAAGACTGAGAAGCATCAATGGACTTAGCCATGATGCTTTCCAGGACACAGCAATGAGATAGAAACTGGATTGT
>PVKS010046600.1:0-13213 GCA_004027875.1 Aplodontia rufa
TTTTTTTTTTCTTCTATCCTTTTTTGCTTTATGATTAGTACTGAATTCGGTGTTGGTGGATGTAAATATTTATCCATGTGTATGTATTGGTGATTGGCTCCTACTTTCTCCATGTCTTCTTGAACCCAACTGCTATCCCTATACCATTGGGTTCCAACCAGGAAAACATTTCATGATAGCAAAATAGCCTTAGCCTCTGGTGAGTGAAGATAACCAAACCCCATACTAACCTCTTCCTCCCCTGTACTCTGGTAATTCCTAAATATTAGTATTTTTCTTTCATCTTCACCCAAAGTCTTTACCCCACCTGCACCCCATTTCTATGTTATCCTTATTCCTAATAGAATAACCTACTCCCCCCTTATCCCTTATTCCTCTTTACTCTTAGGCAAGTGTTCTGTGATACCTCCCCAATTCACCTCCTTGATTTCCTAGTCATTTCTTCTCCCCACTTTCAGAGACCCTGCTCTCTGAAGAAACAGACACTGTTCAAAATGGGTACTTCCTTTCTATCATGATATATTGTGAGAGCTCTCCCAAAGCAAACTGCTACTATTGGTGCTGATGCACATCTCTTTTAGTTGGAATGGACTAGTATCTGCACCTATAGCCTCTCAAGTTCTTGCAGAATGGTCTGGAATCTTTAGGTCTGTCTTGACCAAATAGCTCCCCTTCACAATGAAGCTAAGCCATAAGAAGCTCCAATTACTCCACCAAAAGTAACAAGGTCGAAATAGAAGAATAGCTCTCTGACTCAGAAAATGAGGAAAAGGGGAAATAACTCACCTCCTCAACCCCACAGTTCTCCACCAAAGGATCCCATAGCTGGGGCCCTAGATGAAAACCAAAGATATTGTATCAGCATTATTGGGTAGAATCAAAGAGTTGAGAGATGAAATAAGGAAAAAGATCAGAGAACAATTTCAAGAGATGAGAGACAACTTTTACAGGGAAATAAGGGAGCAATTCCATGAGATGAAAGATCAGCTATACAAAGACATTCTGTAAAGAGATGCAGCAGAGCTATCAAGATTGAAAAACCTGGTTAACCAAATCAAATCTTCACTGGAAGATACCAACACCAGAGTATACTCCACTGAAAATAGTACTTCTGGTCTTGAAGAACAAACATCAGTAAATGAGGACTGGCTAAACATTGTTGAATTCAAGGAAGATAAACAGGATAAACAACTTATATTACATAATCAGAACTTCCAAATAATATTTGATGAGATGAGGCATAATAATATGAGAATCATTTGCCTGTAGGAAAACTCTGAACAGCAAACAAGAGGCATCAAGAACCTTTTAGTGAAATCATAAGTGAGAACTTCCCTCATCTTAAAATTAATCCAGAATATCACATCCAACATGCTTATAGAACACCAAATAGGCCTAATCAAATGAGAAACTCACCAAGACATGTCATATATGAAATAAATAACAGAGAAATTAAAGAGAATTCTAAAAGCTGCTAGAGAAAAGCCCCAAATCACATTCAGAGGCAAACTAATTCGGATCACTATGGATTTTTCAGAGCAAACAACGAAGGCCAAAAGAGCTTGGAACAATATCTTTCAAGTGCTGAAAAATAACAACTTCCACCCAAAGATAATATACCATGCAAAACTCAGCTTCAAATGTGATGGGGAAATGAAATACTTCAACAATAAACTCAAGCTAGCAAGATACATGAACACAAATCCTGCACTGCAGAATGTTCTCAAGGATGTTCTACATTCAGAAGAAAATGCCAATGATGCCCTAAATTCTTAAACAAAGGCTAGTCAATAATCATATTATACACAAACTGACTTCCAAGATGACTCAAAACTCTGTAATTGTTACAAAGTCTGAGACTCAGCTTCCCATATCTATTTTAATTTTGAATATGAATGGTCTCAATGCCCCAATTAAAAGACACGGACTGGCCCACTGAATCAGAAAACAAAATCCAACAATACGTTGCCTGCAAGAGACACATTTGACACTCAAAAATAGACACAGGCTGAAAGTGAAAGGATGGGAAAACATCTACCAGGCCTATGGCCCAAAAAAGCAAGCTGGTGTGGCTATTCTACTCTCAGATAAAATTAATTTCCAACTAAAACTAGTCAGAAAGGACAAAGAGGGTCACTTTATCATATTAAAAGGGACAGTCCATCAAGAAGATATATAACGAAAATTAACATTTATGCCCCCAATTACAACTGCCCTAAAATATGGAAAAAATACTTAAGGACATTAATCCCCTCATTGACTTCAACACAATAATTCTAGGGGACCTCAACACACCATTATCAATTCTAGACAGATCATCAAAACAAAAAATCAATAAAGGCATCTCCAATCTGAACAACTTTATCAATCAATTGGGCTTAACAGACATCTACAGAATATTCCATCCCAAGACAGCTGAATTTACCTTCTTCTCAGCGGCTCATGGATCCTTCTCTAAAATAGACCACATCCTAGTTCACCAAGATAACCTTAACAAATATAAAAAAGTGGATATAATTCCAAGTATTCTGTCAAATCATAATGCTATGATATTAGCCATCAACAACAAAAGAAACAACAGAAACTACTCAAACACTTGCAGATTGAATAATTACCTCTTAAAAGAAGGATGGGTAAAAGAGGCAATGAGAGCAGAAATTAAGAAGTTCTTGGAATTGAATGAGAATGAGGAAACAACATACTGAAACCTCTGGGACAGTATGAAGGCATTCTTAAGAGGTAAATTTATAGCACTGAGTGCATACATCAAAAATCTAGAAAGAGATCAGATAAATAGCCTCATGCTTCAACTCAAACAACTACAAAAAGAGGAACAATCCAACCCCCAAAGCTAAGAGAAGACTGGATATTACCAAAATCAGAGTGGATATCAACAAAATTGAGAACAAAAAAAAAATACAAACTATTAACAAAACTAAGAGTTGGTTCTTTGAAAAAATATATATGATCGGCAGACCCCTTGCCAACCTCACTAAAAGGAAGAACGAAATAAAGCAAATCATCAAAATCAAAGATGAAAATGGGGATATCACCACAGACTCATCCAAGATCCAGAAGTTTATCAGAACCTATTTTGAAAATTTAATTTAATACATGCATGGTGCATAGTACAATGCCTGGCATACAATAAACTCTATAGAGATTTTAATTATTTTCACTGTTACAGATAAATTGATTAAGTTGACTCTATTAACAGCAAAATATTTAATACTTTTTCTTGTTACTCTATAGATAGTATGCCTTAGAAATTGAGACCTGACAGTTATTTCTGATCTACTGCACAGCAGGGTTTTTAAAATTCAAAGACAAAACCTAAAAAAAAAATTGATTTGAGCTTTATTTTCATGAGTTCTACTTCTCTGTCTGTCCCCTTCATTTCTTATTTTTGTATTATTCTTCAGTGCAAGTATGATAAAAATTATCCACATCTGTTATTTATCTTTCCATCCTGGGGCAAGGCAAATGTGTATATTTCCTCTCAAGATAACAGGAACCATATGGAGTCCATGGAATTACATGTATTATCAGTTTACAAACTTGAACTTTTCCAAAATTTGTCCACATGCAGTCCTGGGTTTTTGGGTGCAAGAGTTTGCATTGGGATGTTTATATTCAGCAAATATATTGGTGTAAAAGAGGCTTGCAGCTGGTGCCTCATTGGAGTGAGGGAGCTTAACTGTGGTTTGCAGTGGTTTTCCAGTTTTTCACATTAGCATTGCCTCATAGGTTGTAAGAAACTCCTTTGCTCAAGCCACACCCCATACAAATTAAATTAGAATCAGTTGGGTAGAATCCAGTGGCATCAGTATTTTTCCTTAAATTCTCAAGGCAATTCCATTGTGTAGTCAAGCTTGAAAACCAACAAAAGCTTTATATGCTTAGAAAAAAAAAGACTGAATCATTTGGCTACTACAGGGGAAATGCATAGGGACCTAAATCATCCTCACTTGGAGTCATTTTCTGTCATATTAATTTGATAATGTAGATGCCAGGGTTGAAATTTCATTGTATTTAAATCCCAGTTAGTAGCCTGAAAGCACTATTCCTCAAGAATATGCTTCTCAGAAACAGCAAGCATTGATTTGACCATGCCCAGAGGATTTAATCTTGCACTATCAAAAAGAGAGAGAGGGACAGAAAGAGCAAGAGACAGAAGAAATTCAATCCTTTCATCAAATTTTCAAGTCAATTGCTATTCACTCAACAAGCTACATTCTAGACTTAGCACAAGCTTTGTGTCAGTTACCCCTAATCACATGCAATTGACCTTCAAACGGAAACCAGAAAGTGACACACAAGGTGCACACACAAGGTACATTCTAGATACCAACTGGCTCCAATTCAGCACTGAAGAAGAAGCCCTATTCAGCAGTGGGTCATTTTTCAGTGGATGGTCCAGTGGATGCCATTCTGAAGACTGTATCCATATCATGTAGGTGTTTCCACTGTCATCAAAAGCCTGGTTCCTGTGGTGCCTTACAAAATAATCTCAGGGTCTATAAAATCCTTTCCCAAGTTGTTTCTTGTTGCTGAAAAATGATTCATTGGCATCATTATCAAAAGCTGTGATGATATCCTTGTTGGGTCTCTCATTTTGCATTTTTAATAAACAAAATATTTCAAACAATAATTCCCTTTTTTTGTAAATTTGTTTTGCTGCATCGAATCTTCTCCTGAATGTTTCAAGTGAGTGATTTTAGTGATGACAGGTTATCTGTGAAAAAAAGGGAAAATATCTGAGGTAATATCTAGTTCTTAAAAATAAGATCCTCTAAATTTGAGTATCTGAAGGTGGTTTTGTGGAATGTAACTGAAGTCAGACTAATGTAGTTCAAGTACCAATTTTATTAGTTATCATGGCATTTATTCTTCCTGGGCCTCAATTCTTGAACTTCTAAAAATGAATTTATGGTTGTATTTGCCTCCTAGTCTTGGAGAGTCAGATAGCTGAAAGCACGAGTTTAGAAGCAGATTTATGTCTTGAACCCAAGCCCCAGCAGGATCACCTATGCCACTTTGAGTAAAGTACTTAAATTCCCATGCTTCATTTCCTTCACTTGTAAAATTGAGATTTAAAAATAAGTACTTCATAAGGTAACCACAAGATTAAGTAAATTAATGTGTGTTAAATTTAGTACAGAACCTATAAAATAGTAAATGCATAAAACTAAAAATTATGAGTATCATTACCAATCCATCAGAAAAAAATGAGACTGCACAAATAAAGTAAGTATAAATACTTAATATGTGCATATTCTTATCCTCCTGTCCTCTAGTTCCAGAGGGTCCTCAACTCTCATAGCCTTCCTAATACAAAACACTAAACTTCTCTAAAAAAAAAGTGGGAGGACTGGAGTGTTGGCTCAGTGGTTACAGCACTTGTCTGGCATGTGCAAGGGTGCAGATTTAAACCCAAGCAGTACATCAAAGCCATGTGAAAAGCTAAATAAAATTGATTTGCTCTCTCTCTCTCTCTCTCTCATTGTCCCTGTCTCTCTTAAAAAAATAAATAAAGATTGAACCTATTGCCTTCCTGAGGACAAGAAGAATTGCCTAAATAATTCCCTTGGTATGTAAATTTGCTTTGCTACATTGCTTTTCTGACTCATCTTCAGCTCCCTAACACCTGGTGCCATTCTGAGTATTCATAAATACTCAGAATAAATGAATGGACAAAAATATATGTGAATTGAGAAATGTGATACACTGGAAAGTAATGATCTGATGAGAAGAAATTTCAAATTTGTACAGAGGAAGGAGGGGGAAAAATCAACGGATAATGAGCAAAGTTCCTAAGGGCCATGATCCAAATATATTAAAATTACATTTCTATGAATATGACAATGGAATAAGCAAGAGTATACAGCAGTAAGCTGATGCCTCACTCTCACAGCAATGTGGGTATAAAGAAACTTTTGTGGAAAATCATGCCTGTCTGCATATAAACCAAAATATTCAATCTGTGTTACTCTAAACACTCCTAGGAAGAGGGATGCAATGAAGACAGCATGTGTTTTGAGGGACACATATGGAAAGCACATACCTGTCCCTCCCTCACTGTTAAATCCTTTGAATAACTAAAGCAATATAGAAACAGAAAAATATACTCATGCAAAAAAAACATTTAACAATGACATAAAAAGGGCACACACACCCAGGAACCCTGCCAGAGCGAACCCAAGCAGTCTCTGCAAGCAGACCAAGGCCTCAGGTCCGTGGTCTTCAGGCAAGCTCTGGGAACCCATGTCCACAAACCCCACCTGTGCCAACCCGAGCACCCTCTGTGCATGGATCCAGACCTCATGTCCACCATGTTCAGGTACGTCCAGGGTACTCCCCCACCCAGGAACCCCACCAGAGCTGATCCAAGCAGCCAGTATGCAAAAATCCAGGCCTAAGATCTGAGGCCTTCAGGCACACTCAGGACAGCTGTGCCTAAGAACTCCCTCCATCCAAGCTGGTCCTGGACAGCCCAACTGAAGTCCATTCCAACCAGGTCCATGTATATCGGTATATTGGGCCCATACTGCTGCCAACGATCCCAGGCCACGAAGTGGCATGTGGAAGGCTCATTCTGGCCCATTCTGAGACCCTGGGACCCAACAAAGCACCCCAACTGATGCACTTGTAGCACCCAGTGGATTGCCATGCACCCCTCAACAGATACTTGATATATGCTCTGAGGTCTAGATCCATAAGGTACAGTAAAATGATGTTCCAGCCAGAAGCAGCTTCCTGGCAGAAGGTGGTCATCAGAGGGGTTGTGTCTGACCTGACCTTTGACCTGCAAGGGAAACGTACCTCCAGACCTGGCTACATTGACCACAGGGAAACTCAATTTAAAGATCCAGAAGATGATTATCAAAAATGAAGAATCAAAATAGAAAAGGTTAACTGCAAGCCCACAATCTCCCAACTAAGGAACACACGGACAAAGAGAAGGATGAAAACTTAGAAATAATTATCAAGATCTGATTACTAAAAGGAACAATGAACTGAAAGAAGATTTAATGAAGGAACTAAGTGAGAAAAATCAATAGATGAAAAACTCTATTATGAAAGAAATACTGAAAAAGGAGGTAACGGAGCTAAAATCTCCATACAATCACATCAGAAGATGATGGCAGAATTTAATAATAGAATAATCTCTATAGAAAACAGAACCTAAGATCTGGAAGAAAGAACTTCCAACAGTGAAGATAGGCTGAGTAAGCCTAAGCTCACAGATGACAAAAGAAAAAAAAAGAAAAACTCACAGAGCACGAGCAAAATTTTCAAAATGTCTGAGATGAAATCAGAAGAAACAACCTCAGAGAAATTGGGAAACTGGAAAAAAACACAAAAGAAAGGAATAAACAACACTCTCAACAGAGTAGTTAAAGAAAAATTTCACATATTAGAGTAAAGTTGGAAATGCTGATCCAGTAAGCATATAGGATACCCAATAGGCCTAATCAAATGAGAAGTTCACTCAAACACATTATTTTCAAAATGTATAACAGGTAAATCAAGGAAAGAACATTAAAAATTGTAAGAGAGAAATGCCAAATCACATTCAGAGGCAAACCAATAAGGATCACATTTGGCTTTTCAGTTCAGACTCTCAAAAGCAAGAAGATCCTGGAAGGAGATCTTTCAATATCTGAATGAACACAGCATGCAACCAAGAATACTATACCCAGCAAAACTCAGCTTCAAATTTGATGGGGAAATAAGACCATTTCATGATATGTTCATATCACCAATATTCATGAACAGAAAACTAGCATTACAAAGAATCCTAAAAGATAAACTCCAGATAGAACATTCAAGCATTACTCAAAACCCACAAGCAGAGGAAATTCAATAAAAGTGCATGCTATCAAAAGACATCCAAGAAACAATAGAACTCATAATAAAACACAAGGACGATGAACCAATCACATAAATATCCTAACACTGAATGTGAATGGTCTCAGTGCACCAATCAAAAGTCACAGATTAGAGGATTGGATGAGAAAACAAAATCCAACAATATCCTGTTTACAGGAGAACCACCTTATAGCCAATGACATCCATAGATTAAGGATGAAAGGACAGGAAGAAAAATCTACCAGGTGTATGGCCCAAGAAAGCAAGGTGTAGTTGCAATACTTATGTCAGAAAAAGTAGACATCAAACGTAAATTTATAAGAAGAGATAAAGAAGGCCACTATATCCTAGTAAAGAGAACAATCCAACAGAAAGATATAATCATAGTAAATATATACTGCCCAAACACAAATGCACCCAAGTAGGTGGAAAAATTACTCCATGACATAAAACCACTTGAACCTCAACATGATAATGCTGGAAAACTTTAACATCCCTCTATCACCAACAGACAGATTGTCAAAGCCAAAATAACAATAAAGAGATTTGCAGTTTAAAGAAACCCATAACTAAAATGGATTTCACAGACATCTATAGAATATTCCATCCAATTGGCTGAATATACCTTCTTCTCAGCAATATATGAATTTTTCTCCAAAACAGATCATATTCTAATTCATAAAGGAAATCTCAGCAAATATAAAAATTAGTTATATATTCTGTGTACCCCATTAGATCATGATGCAATAACCCTATTAACAACAAAAATCATATCAGAAAACACATGTACATGGAGATTGAATAATTTAATAAGGTATTAAATGAAGAATGAATCCAAGAAGACATGAGCAGAAATGAAGAAGTTCTTAGAAGAGAATAAGAATGAAGACATAACATATTGAAACTTTGGGGACAGCAAGAAAACATTCTTAAGGGGAAAATTCATAACACTGGGCGCCTACATTAAAAACCAGGAGAAATCATGAAAAAATGAGCATATATTCTTCAAAAAAATAAATAAAATTGATAGACCACTAGCTAATCTCACTAAAAGAAGGACAGAATCAAAGAAATCAACAAAATCACCACTGAAAAGGGAGATATCACCATTGACCTTATGGAAATCAAATGGATTATCAGAACATATATTGAAAAACTATACTCCTCTAAATTAGATAGTATGGAAGATATGGAAATTTTCTAGACACATACAACATCCCCAAATTGATGGAAGACGATATTGAAATTTTAAACAGCCCAATAACAGGCACCAAAATTATATAGCAATTAAAAGCCTTCTAAAGAAGAAAAGCCCCAAACCAGAGGATTCCCAATTGAGTTTTAACACACTCATGAGGAAGAGCTAACACCTCTCCTTTTTAAGCTATTCCAAGAAATTGAAAAAGAGAAAGCTCTCCCAAACACTTTTTATGAGGTGACCCTAACTCTGATACAAAAACCCAACAAAGACCCATCAAAAAAAAAGAAAGAAAATTACAGACCAATATCCCAGATGAATATTAATGCAAAAATCCTTAATAAATGTTTAGCAAACCACATTCAAAAACACATCAAGATAATTCATCACAATCAAGTGGCCTTCATTCCAGGGATGCAAGCCTGGTTCAACACATGGAAAACAATAAATGTAATTCATCACTTAAACAGAATTAAGGAAAAAAACCATATGATCATCTCAATTGATGCAAAAAAGGCCTTTGATAAAATCCAGCACCTATTTATCCCCAAAACCTTACAGAAAAAAGCGATCAAAGGGTCTTAACTTTGTAAAGGCCATATATGCCAAACACTCAGCTAGCAACAATATTTAATGAAGAAAATGGAGAAAAGCTGAAAGCATGAAACTTGGGAACAAAACAAAGCTGTCCACTCTCTCCACTTCTGTTCCTAGCTGGAACAATCAGGCAAGAGAAGGTAATCAAAGGGATAAGAATAGGAAGAGAGGAAGTCAAACTATCACTTTTTGCTGACAACATGATCCTATACCTAGAAGATCCAAAAATGTCCACCAGAAAATTGCTTGAGCTTATAAAGAGATTTAGCAAAGTATCAAGCTACCAGATCAACTCCCATAAATCAATAGCTTTCCTATACACTAACAATAATAGGGCAGAAAAAGAAATCAGGAAATCAGTCCCACTCACAATATCCTCTAAAAGAATAAAATACTAGGGAATTAATCTAACAAGGGAAGTAAAAGACCTCTACAATGAAAATTATCAAACACTGAAAACAGAAATTGAAGAAGACATGATGGAAAGACATTCCATGCTCTTGATTAGGCAGAATTAATACATTTAAAACGGCCGTTCTGCCAAAAGCACTATATAGATTCAATGCAATCCCCATCAAGGTAGCAATGTCATTCTTACAGATAGAAAAAAACAATTCTCAAATTCATTTAGAACAACAAGAAATCCAGTATAGCCAATATATTACTAAGCAAGAAAGATGAAACAGGTGATTTTGCAATACTAGATCTAAAATTATACAATACAGCTGTAGTAACAAAAACAGCATGGTACTAGTATCAAAATACAAATGAAGACCAATGGAATAGAGTAGAAGAATTGGAGGCAAACCCACTAATCTTTAAATATTTGATCTTTGACAAAGTGGGGTCAAAATATAACATGGAGGAGAGCATATTCAATAAATGGTGATGTACAAACTGGACAGCCACTTGCACAAAATTGAAGTTAGATCCTTATCTCTTCCCTTCTACAAATATCAAATCAAAATGGATTAAGGAACTAGGAATTAAACCAGCAACCACACTGCTAGAAGAAAAAATAGGACCAACACTCCAGCATATGGGAGTTAATAATGACTTCCTCAACAAGACTCTCAAAGTGAAATAATTAAAATCAAGATTTAATGAGTGGGATGCCATTAAACTGAAAAGCTTTTGCTCAGCCAAGGAATTGATCAAAACTGTGAAGAGACAGAATGGGAGATAATCATGGCCTATGATTCACCCAGCAGGGTACTAATATCCAAAAGTTACAAAGAACTCAAAAAACTGGAAATCTACCAAAACCACAAACAATCCAATCTACAAATGGTCCAGAGAGCTAAACACAAACTTCTTAACACAGGAAGTCAGGTAAGCCAATGAATACATGAGAAAGTGTTCTAAATCACTAGTAATCAGAGAAATGCAAATAACAACTACATTAAGATTTCACCTCACTCCAGTCTGACTACCAAAGATGAAGAATCCAAACATAGTAAATGCTGGAGGGATTGTGGGGAGATAAGAAAATTAGCACACTGTTGGTGGAACAGCACTAATGGTGGAACAACTGCTCTGGAAAGCAGAGTGGAGACTCCTGAAAAACTTAGGGATTGATCTACCATATAAATCAGCTATTCCTCTTCTGGGTATTTTCCCAGGGGAGTTAGAATCACCACATTAAAATAACATAGCACAATCAGTGTTTATAGCAGCTCAATTTACAATAGCTAAGTTATAGAATCATACCAGATGCCCCTCAATGAATGAATGGATCCAAATGCTCTGGTATGTTAATACAATGAAGTTCTACTCAGCTATTAGAAACAATGATATTGCGGCCTTTGAGGGTAAATGGATGGCAATGAAAGAAATCATGCTGAGCAAAATTAGCCAAACCCAGAGTCAAGGGTCGAATGCTTTCCCTCATTTGTGGAGGTTAGGTCTAACTCAGGCTCAGGTAAAAGGTAGTCAAACTCATGTATTGCACCATCCAAGGGCATACCAAAACATAATCTAGGGGAATCACATACACATGGTGGGGAGAGAGGAAGAAAGAGATTTGGAGATGGGAGAGGGAGGGACGATAGGGAGGGATCAAGGGAGACAATCAATAATGTAGCACAATCTTTACCTTCCCCAAGAAGTCAAATAATATTTATGCAATCATTTAACTCTGGAAAACTCACAATCATCTATACACACAAACACACAGTTATCTTTGCTATAGGGGCATAATACGGAAAAATGAAGAGACTGAGGGGTGTGCAATGTGGAAGGGAGTAAATATGGTTTAGGATCAAATGCGCATTTTATTGTTACTTTATACACATTTATGATTGTACAACTACAACTAGTCAACTCTTTAATAAAAAATAAAAATAATTAAAAAACATTTCAAATGCATTGGAATATGTTATCATTAACTTTTATAATTCTTATTGTATAATTTTATAATGCATTGGAATATATTATCGTTAACAATGCTTATTGTATAATTGTATTGAATCTTATTGAGTAATAACCCTTGCTGCTTTAAAATTTCTTCTTGAATTTACATGACTAGAATTGCTTTGTTGAACTGTATTCATGAAATATTAATTGCTATGCAGTATAATGAATTTCAGGTATCCAAATAAAATCTCTTTTTAATAGAAATGTAATAAAGACATGACTGATTTTGCATGTAAATAAAAAAGAAAGTTACAAAATTGCAGCCTCTGAAGGTCAATTGATGGCAATTGAAGAAATAATCCTAAGTGAAGTTAGCCAAACTGAGAGAGTCAAAGGTCGAATATTTTCCGTTATTTGTGGAGGCTAAAGCGGACCCACGCTAGGGTGAAATGTAGTCAGACTCATGCATTGGACTCACCAACAGCATAGCAACACATAATCTAGGGGAATCACAGACATGTAGGGGGAGAGGGGAGAGGTGGGAGGATGGGAAAGGGAGGAAAGAAAAAAATTAGGATTTTGAAGGATGTCTATGTCCATCTGATTCTTGTTTGACATATTTTGTTTATCTAGTCTTTAAAAACTTCAAATATAAATTGTATCTTAAAATTGTTTAAAAAAGAATGCCATAACTATAAGTAAAATCTTCAGGAATTTCTGTGAAATGTAGTAGATATTGGATAGATTTTTTGAATTAGTACATTTCTGTTGCTATACAAAATACCTGAGTCGAGCCCAGAAGATGGCGGTTATCCCAGGGACACTGCCCCCGTGAAGCTCCCGAGAGTCAGCATAGGCAGCACGTTGGCACGTGGATTCCCACGGTAGGACGATTTTCCCTGAACGGGCAGGTATTGCCTCCTGCTAGTTCTTTGACCCGAAAGGAAAAGTGAAGAGCATTAACCCAAAAGAAAAGAAAACAAAACAAAACAAGGAAGCGGCTGCCAAACGCGGGGCCACCCCCACACCCGGTGGGAGTGGAACTTCCTCACGGGGGACCAAGCTACCCCTGGTCAGATCCCCTAATCTGGCCTCCAACTCCCTAATTGGACCGCTCTTCATATATATGAACTCGGTTTTAAGGCCAGTTATATTTCTGCTCATTAGCTAATTTACACCGTGTCCTGCGAG
>PVKS010046601.1:0-13213 GCA_004027875.1 Aplodontia rufa
AGTCACCAGGCTGTTTCTCTGGCAATGAAAAAAAAAAAAATCCTTGTTTCTGCAAAATATGTTTCTAAATAAAACAAATGCAAAAGGAGCAGCATAAGGAACCCTGTGTACTCACCAATCAAGCTTAACATTTATCAAATCATTCATCGTTCCTTTCTCCTGGGTTACAGTGTTTTGAAGTGATTCTCAGATGTCATGTACTTCACCCCTCTGTTTTTGTAAGCATCCTCTTCTTCTTCTTCTTCTTCTTCTTCTTCTTCTTCTTCTTCTTCTTCTTCTTCTTCTTCTTCTTCTTCTTCTTCTTCTTTAAGAAGGACAGTGTGTGAGAGAGAAAAAGAGAGAAACAATTTTTATTTAGTTTTTCATGTGGCCTTCGTTGCTCTGAGACTCTTGTGTACGTGGTGCTGGGGTTTGAACTCGCGTACTCGCACATGCCGGGCAAGCACCATAACTTCTGAGCCACTGCTCCAGCCCCCGTAAACATCTTAAAAGTATTTTTTTCAGTTTTAACAACACGGTCTTTACCATATCTGACAAATTAACAATAATTTTTTGGTATTAAATGCCTCAAAATATTTTAGCTTATTGTTCTAATCTTTCTGTCTTTATTTCCCATATTTGGGGACAAAAAGGTTCTATCGTTTCTAGACGCTTCATTAGACTCAGGCTCAATTTTTCCCACCAAATCCAAATCCATCAGAAACTGTTCAAATGCATTTCACACAGTCTGACTGTCCCATCTTGAGAGGTGTAGAGATGGAAAATTATCAGGGACTGAAACACTGATCCCTTCCTTGCCAAGCTTTTTACCCCTCTGAGAATCATGATTCCAACTGAACACATTTATTAGCTGTTGTGAAATTTATTTTTTGAATTTTGTTCTTCCGTGCACCCTTACTAGCTACATTTATTCAGTAAGGGAGAAATTCGTTTTCATCAAATATTTGTATTTGTTGTGAATTAGTGCATATAGAAATGTCAGAATAAATGCTTCATTTTCTTTTCCTATCAGTGGTAGGAAAGAGATGTTTTTCTCTTTCTTACAAGTTCATTGTCAATGTACAGTCTCTTACATATTAAATTTATTTAAATAATAATTTTTATGTAATATGAATAATAATTATTGGGGACTGGAGTGGTGGCTTATTGGTTATGGTGCTTGCCTGGCATGCACAAGCACATGGGTTCAAACCCCAGCACCATGTATACAACTAAGTGTCAGATCAACGAAAGCCATGTGAAAAACTCAATAAAAATTGATTCTCTCTCTCTCTCTCTCACTGTCCTTCTCTCTTTAAAATAATAATAATAATAATAATAATTATTATTATTATTTTGGTACTGGGGATTAAACCCAGGGGCACTTAACCACCTAGGCACAACCCCAACCCTTTTTATTTATTTTATTTTATTTTTTTTTAAATTTTGAGACAGGGTCTCCTTAAGTTGCTTAGGGCCTCACTGAATTGTTGAGGCGGACTTTGAACTTGCAATCCTCCTGCCTCAGCCTCTCAAGCCGCTGGGATTACAGGTGTGTGCCGCTGTACCGGGCCCAGCTAAATTATTGTTTTTGATGCAAACATTTTTATCATCTTTGACTGATGGAAGATCTTTATATGACCTTTTTGTCTCTAGGGCTCAACTTGTTTTTCTAAGCTGATCACGTATGTTTCAATCAGCTTTGCTGTTGCCCTGACCGAAAGACCTGACAAGGATAACTTTAGGAGGAAATATTTGTTGTGGGGACTCACAGTTTCAGAGGTGTTAGATGGCCAGGTCCATTCCTCAGGGCTGGAGGTGAGGCTGAACAGCACAGTGGAAGAGTATGGTGGAGGGAAGCAGAGAAAGAAACGCCAAGACAGATACAAAATAAATACCAAAAGGCACATCCACCATGTCCCACCTCCTCCTGCCCACAGCCCGACCTGCCTTCAGTTGACAGTTGATCCCTATCAGGGAACTAACTCATTGATTGGGTTAAGGCTCTTATAACCCAATAACTTCAGTCAGCCTTAGTATTAAATCTCATGTTGAGCTTTTGGGAGACAACTTTCATCTAAACCATAAGAGTGTGCATTCTTCCTTTACCTCTGAACTGAGGCACTAATTTAAAGATTGCTAGTTCATTTTAGTGGAGAGTGGAAAACAAAAAATCCGAGCATTAAGAATGCTCAGTGCTACTGGGTTGGCATTGATGCTGGACATATTTAAGGACAGAACTGGTAAATTACTATTTAAACAAAACACGAATTTATATAGATATTTCTAACATACAGAATTTTACTTAACTATAATCTAACATGAAGGATCTTTCTAACATTGTTGGATTTTATATCTATATGTGTGTTACTCTTCTGCTAAAATAAGTGTTCCTGACAATGTTAAATATATGATGTATTTCTTTGTGTTCATAGTAAAAAAGGTATAAAATGAAATACTTAGAGGTCTGACTTCTTTTTCCGGTTCCTCTAACCTTGACCCTGCTTAACAAACAGAATCCATTTTTATTCTACTTATTAACCAATACTACATTGTTATAAGTCTTTTTTATTTTTATTAAAGATTTTCTGCAAATTTTCTGCTTGTTTTTCCATATGATTGTTATAATCTATCTTTCTAACAAAAATACATGAACTATCAGCATTATGTTGGGATTACAATAAATATATTTTAATGTAGCAAAATGCAGATTTTTAGGCTATGCATCTATTAAAAATCTAGTTTTTATGTTGCTCTGTTTAAAGTTTTCTTTACATTTTCTCAAGTCTACTTTCTTGTTTTTCAGAAATCTTTTAATATTTTCTTCATATACATTCTGCATATTTTTTCAAGATTGAGCTATTTTATCTTTTTACTAAATTCAAATTCTTTTCTATTATATATTCTAGTTGCATGTTTACAATGTATGTTTTATTTCCTTAACTTTTTGCAAGCTGATATATTATTCTACTTTGCTAAATTTTACTAAATGTATCATTCATATACACTGTGCTGGGAATTGAACCCAGGGTCTCATGCGTGCTAAATTTGTACTCTGAGTTATACCCCCAGTCACTAAAT
This sequence comes from Aplodontia rufa, assembly GCA_004027875.1. Taxonomy (NCBI): domain Eukaryota; kingdom Metazoa; phylum Chordata; class Mammalia; order Rodentia; family Aplodontiidae; genus Aplodontia; species Aplodontia rufa. Next base: position 3,061 of record PVKS010046601.1, read on the forward strand.
TTTTTGGAGTGAGTTTTCAATTGATTGTCTTGATTTGTTCTGATAGACAATTTTATAATCTGCAAATAGAAAGAGTTTTACTTCTCTCTTTATAATCCTTATTGTTGGATTGCTAATCACCTCATACGTGCCTGATGTGTGGAGTGCAGGTAATAATTCACATCCTTTTATTTCTCAAGACTTTATTAACAATGCCTTTAAATTAATAATTCTTAACTAAGTACGATGTTGAATTTGGGACTCTTTAGGAAGTATTCAGTTATTCCTTTTTTATAGAGTTTCTCTTAATATATCAGTATGGTGTTTTTACTTTATCAAATGTCTTTTTTAAATTTATGGACATAATCAATATTTTCCCTCTCATTGATTAAAGTTAAAAAAAATTATATTGGTGAATTTACAAATAATGTGTTTTATATTCTTACAATGAATTTCACTTGGTCATAATTTTTTTTCATAGTAGGCTATTAAATTCTATTCCATAATTATTTAAAGTTCTTGCATCAAAAATTATGTTTTGATATTTTTCTCTAGTCCTTTAATACACAATTATTTTCAAGTTCTGATTCTGATGCCAGTATTTACTTCGGAATAGGAACATACCAAATTTTCTCTTATTGATGCTCTGAATCATTTCAAGACATATTAGAAATAGTTAATTTTATACAAAAGTTTAATGAAACAGCTATGTGAACCCATTTGGACAGGTTTTTTTGTTTTGTTTTTATTTTCAGGGGACATTTTAAATAAATTTTCCTGTTTTTCTCATTTTAATAAGTTTAGTAAATTATTTTCCTAAAAGCCTGTTACATCTTCTGCCCTTAGTTTGTACTGAATAGTTTATAGTAGTCTTTGAGTGCCATGGTTTTAAATAATTTGCTTTATATAAATCATTTTTTCTCTCTTGTCATTTCTACTGTTATATATTTGGGCTTTCTCTATCTTATTTAAAAACATTAGCTTAGTCAGCATAACATTTTCATCAGAGCTGCCTTTGAATTTAATCTTTATTAATTATTTTCATTGGGATATTCAATTCATTAATTTTAAATTTTTACTGATGTAGTTATCTTATGCTATGACCATTGCTCTGAAGACAATATTAGCCATAGTCACATTCTAGAAAGCTTGGTTTTTATTATCATTATTTCTAGGAATCTTTTTTTTTGTTCATTATGGATTTTCCTTTAGACCCATAGGTTGTGCAATGGAGAATCTTGTTAATTTTCTTTCTCCATGTACTCTTTCAATTTCACTATTTTCTTGTTTTATTAGATAGAAGTAAGACAGTGTGGGGCTGTAACGGTGGCTCAGCATTTTCCCGGCATACGCAATTACACTGGTTCAAACCCCAACACCCACGTACACAACTAAGTGTCAGAGCAACGAAAGCCATGTGAAAAACTCAATAAAAATTGATTCTCTCTCTCTCTCTCATTGTTCTTCTCTCTTTATTTAAAAAAAAGAGGTAAGAAAGTGCACTCTGTATTATTTCTTTTTACTAATTTATTGAGGTTTCTCAGGTATTATGAGAAATTTCATAAATGTGTATTTGTGTGTATTTCCCATGAAAGTATCTGGTCTATCATTATGATATGTTGCATATAATGTATGTACTACAACCTTGTAACAATCAATAATTAGTTGTTAATCTTATAATAATTTCCATTTAATCTATAATTTTCTAGGTCTGAAAAAAAGTGATTTAGTTTTGTTTTCCACATAAGATTTATCTTTTCACGTCTTGTAGGTCTTCTTCATGAAATGAGTGAGGTGCTGTGTTTTAATAGGGTGATATTTTCTATTTTTTTAAAGAGAGATTTTTTAAAAAAAATTTTCATCTTTATTTTTTTTTCCTCTTCTTAGTTGTGTAGGTAGGTGATTCTGGGGTCAAATCTAGGTCCTTGCATCTGCCAGGCGAGCGCTCTGCTACTGAGCCACCTCTCCAGCCCTAATAGGTTGATGTTTTCATTGTATATTTTAGACCTTTTTACTTGTCCTTATTTGTCTTGTTCAAAGGCTTTGTTATTTGTTCTAACTTGCCTAATAGGTAAATGCACCATTTTTTAAAAAATACTATTTTTAGAGTTATAATGGGAAGGGGAAGGGAGGGATAAGGGAGGGTAATTGGGGGGGCACTCCTGGGGATAATTGCAATGTCCAGAATATATACACATCTTATACACATTTTATATTGTTTTGTTAAAAATCTTGTAATGTTGCTCAAAAATAAAAAAAAAACATTCATGCAAAAAAAATCACTTGATATTTATTTGCCTGCCCTTTTACCTTTCTTGAATCATATAGTTAGAGGATTATTTCTTTAGCAGAATGTAGAGCTGGGTTAGGCTTCACGGGTCAGTCTGAAAAGAAGTATTTTTCTCATTACAGGTGAGTTCAATGACAATAATCTAGCAAATCTTCACGGTATGTTTGAATATTATGCATGATACTCAACTTTTTCTTTCAGAACATTGTATTTTTGTGATGTTGCCTATGTTTAAAAGAAGTGGATTTCTTGGGGTTCTATGTAAAGGTGTCTGGTTGCAGGTAGCAGGGATAGAACCCGGCTGATGAGTTTTCTCACCTCCCACTCATTTATCACTTGGAAGGACTCCGCTGTGGCCTGCCATTGGCTTCCTGCGTCTTAGCCTCACCTTCATTCAGGGAGAATCTTGTGTCCAGCCTCACTGCAGTCATACAGCCTCACTGGAGTTGCCTCCCAATGCACTGTGTTTAGTTTAAATTTGCTGTTCTGATGTTTTCCGGGATCTGCTTCCACAGGGTCATTGTCTGAGCACCGTTTTCTCTAAGTGTCCCTACCCCAGTGTCTTTGCTCTGTTCATTTCAGTTTCTCTCCATGGTGGCCTTTCTTCATGGAGTTCTGTCCTCCTAGATGGAAATACGAGATTATCATCATCATGCACATGGGATGTGGGAGGATTTTCCACTCCCTTGCTGATCAGTTTCCAATCTGGGAGCCCAGCTTTCTGGATACGATGGGGTTCTCTTGTATTGCTGGTGCTTTCTTGGTGTACCGCCTGGTAGACTGAATTTCTGAACAGCTCTGCTTGCACTGTGCAGCTGGCCGCCCTCCTCTGCCAGTGTTCTGGGAGTCCCCACAAACCTAGTGTTGAAAGTGGACCCTGCCCCTCACCCACACATGTTGTCTGCTTTGGTTTGCAGGACTCAGGAGGATCCTTAGGGAGACTTGAAAAGGTTAGTTGTCATGAATGATATCTTAGGAAACCATCTTCTGAAGCACTTTATTTTTATTTTTTAAAGAGAGAAGGACAGTGTGAAAGAGAGAGAGACAGAGAGAATCAATTTTTATTAAGTTTTTCACATGACTTTCATTGCTCTGACACTCAGTTGTGTACATGGAGCTGGGGTTTGAACCAGTGTACTCATGCATGCTGGGCAAGCACTGTATCCACTGAGCCACTGCTCCAGCCCCCTTCTGTAGCACTTTTAGACAGCATTGGTGTGCATGAGAATTAGTAGGAATAAAGGTCCTATGGTGGTAGGGAAGGATGCTCTAAGGAGAGCAAGTGTATCCTGAATTCCACATGCATGTGCTGTGTATGTTTGGGAGTGTCTACCCAGAGACTAGACAGCAAGCCAGACCCTGTGGAAATGTGACTTTGGGAAAAAGGTTGTCTTTGGCTGACTTGTAGAACACAGTTACTCTTAAATGCATGATGCTCATTTTAGAATATATCATAAAACTCAGAAGAAATTCTGGGATTGGATACATTTTAAATGAAAATACTAAATAGCCTTGCAGGGTGTGTGTGTGTGTGTGTTTAACTTTTTTATTATATAATACTTTTTCTAAACTTAGCTTTTTTTTTGGTAGGGAGATAATCTCTGAGAGTGCCTTCCACAAATCGTGCAGACATATAGGGAGTTCAAAGTAAGTGGGTGGTCCTTAAACAGACGCTCTTAGGCAAATTTCATAGCTGTCATTGATTTTATTAGCCAGCTAAGTCTACTCTTACAATGTGGTACTAAGGACCTCGTCTATGGAATAGGTGGGTAATAAAGAGGGAGAGAATCAGAATGATTAAGTACAAACCCAAATTAAAAGGAAGTGTTCAGATTGCTTAGCCTTTGAGATCTGATGAGAAATGACTTGATTTTCATTGTCCTGTGGCTTAATTTGAAAGAGGAGATGTTTTCTTTTTCTTTAAAAAACATAGCCTCTGTTTTTCATGGGTGAAAATCCTGGTTTGCTGGGAAGGTTTTGAAGGAGGCTTTAGAAGAAGGTGACAAAATAGAAAGCTTTTCAGGGGCCTGTGGGAAGGCGGGGCTTGTGTTGAGATGGAATTTGGAACATAATAGTCCCCTGAACAAAGTGTCACTCAATTCTCAAGGTGGAATTTAAATAACGCCATTGTGGTCTGAGAACTCCTACTTTGACCACTCTGTTCTGCAGAATTGAAACTGCATTGATTCCCTTCTAAAGCTCTTACTTTCAACACTCTTCTATTATTTGATTTTCCTACATGAGTGCCTTCTCTTCCTTATCCAGATAATGGATCCTATAAGAAAGAATTTGGGGTTAAGGAATTTAATGACTTTGCAGAGATCTAACTCCAAAGGTGTAAATCCTGACATAAGTTAGTGTAGCATATAATTTAAAAAATAAAAAATAAATAAAATATCTTGGCAGGGGAAACCAGAAGTCCTCCCAAGTTAAGTAGAGAGCCTTAAAAAATGTTTTCCAAACTTTGTCATTTTATTTGGTTATGTCTCTCTGTCCTTCTCTCTCTCACTCTCTAAATGAGCATACATAAGGAAGTAAAAAAAAAATATTTTGATGTAACATAATGAGTAAATGCTTGGAATTAATTTTTTTTCTTTTCTCTTTCTTTCTTTCTTCTTTTAAATAAAAGCTCACTCTGCAAAGAACCTAATTGTGTAAGGGAAAGGTTGTTAAATTGTTTTCTCTACAGGACCAGGCAGAAAATATTTTAGTCCTGTGGTCAGCATGTTTGGTAGATCTCAGCCACACTGCTTGATTCTGTCATCGTAGAATTAAATAAATCATAGACAATGTGTAAATGAATCCAGGTTATCTGTTATTTTTTCTTGGGTCAGGTCTTTGGTGTTGTGTTGAAAAAATCATCTCTGAACTTCAGGTTGAGAGAGTTTTCTCCAGCATTATGTTCTGCAAGTTTCAATTTTGTGTTTTACATTTAGGTCTATGATTCATTTTTAGTTTTTGTGAGTGGAATAAGGTCTCTATCTAGATGCATTTTCTGCATATGGATGTCTGGTTATATCAGCAAGGGTTGTTGAAAATATGATGTTTTTCTCCATTGAATTGCCTTTATTTTTTTGTCAAAGGTTGAAAGATTATATTTGTGTGCATGTTTGTGTCTGTGTGTGTTTTCTGGGTTATCCTGTTCTATTGATCCATCTGTCTATTCCTTTATCAATAATACACCGTCTTGATTACTTTATATTTAAGACTTGACGTTTGATGATGTCAATCCAAAAGATTTTTTGTTTAAAGAGAGATGGACAGTGCGAGATGGAGAGAGAGAGGGAGAGTGAGAGAGAGAGAGAGAAAAGGAATCAATTTTATTTAGTTTTTCATGTGGCTTTCATTGCTCCATCACTTTGTTGAGTACGTGGTGCTGGGGTTTGAACTTTCATCCTCGTGCATGCAAGGCAAGCACCATAACCACCAAGCCACCACTCCAGCCCAAGATTTTGGTTTTTTTTTTTTCCTTCAACATTTGGTTGGGTATTTCTGGGTCTTTACCTCCCAATGTAAACTTTACAAGAAGTTGGTGGTTACCTGCAAATAACATATTGACATTTTGATTTGCCGTAGATAACATTGGGAAGAAATAACATCTTGATAATATAAATTTTCCTATTCATTTTACATGGCATATCTCTTCCTTTATATAGCTCTTTGATTTTTTTATCATTATTTTGTAGTTCTCCTCATATAAATCTTATCTCTATCGTGTTAGAGTTATACTGAATTATTTCATTGTGGAGAGTGCTGACATACATTTTTTTTTCTTTAATTTCAAACTCCACTTGTTCACTGCTGGTAAATAGGAAAGTTATTAACCTTGTATATTAACCTTGCATCCTGAACCTTCCTTAAAAACGTTGATTAGTTTTGTTTTGCTATGTTGATTCTTTCAGATTTTCCACATGGACAACCACCTTGTGTGCTAGTGTAGACAGTTTTATTTATTCCTTCTCAGTGTGTGTACCTTTTATTTCTCTTCTTGTCTATTTCATTAGCTGGGACTTGCAGTAGTATATTCAAAGGAAGGAATTAGAGGGGCATCCTTACTCTGTTCCTGATCTTTATGGGAAAGCTTTTAGTTTCTATTAGGTAAATATATGTTCGCTATAGAATTTTTTGTAAACAGTCTTTTTTTTTTTAAAGAGAGATGGACAGTGAGAGAGAGAGGGAAGGAGAGAGAAAGAGAGAGACACAGAATCAATTTTATTTAGTTTTTCACGTGGCTTTCATTGCTCTGACACTTAGTTGTGTACATGGTGCTGGGGTTCGAACCCATGTACCTGGGCATGCTGGGCAAGTGCCCTAACCACTGAACTACAGGGGCTTCAGCCCCTGTAGTAGACAGTCTTTATGAAGCTGAGAAAGTGTCCTTCTGTGTTAGTTAACTTTTTGTCATTGTGACCAAAATATCTCACAGAAACAGCTTGGAGGAGGATAAGTTTATTTTGACTCATTATGGTATCAGAGTTTTGGTCAGCTGGCTCAATGCTCTGGGCCTGAGCTCAGGCAGGACATCATGGTGGAAGGGTATGTTGGAGAAAAACAGCTCAGCTCATGGTAGCCAGTAAGGGGGAGAGAGAGAGAGAGAGAGAGAGAGAGTCGCAGAGAGAAATAGAGGGGTGAGGAAGCCGCCAGGGACAGATACAGTCCCTAAGGACACAGCCCTAAGGACCAAGTCATTCAAGTAGGTCTTCCCTCCCACGGCCTACACCACCTCTTAGAAGCACTTTCAGCTGTCAAAGGCTAAATCCTCTGCAGAGGACAGAGCTCTGTCCATCCAATCCCTTCCCTTCAGTTCCGCCTCTGAGCATTCTACTTGGGGATCCAACCTCTAGCATACTGGAGTCCCAGGCTACACTTCATGTCTAACTAGTAACACACTCTATTTTTCTAATTTGCTGAGAGTTTTTCCTTTTTTGGTGTAAGGGTATTGAATTTTAACAAAAACATTTTTTTTTGCATCTGTTGATATGACCCTGTGATTTTTCTTCTTAATCTTCCTATGCTGTGGTTTATATTAATTGATTTTCATTTGTTGAATCAGCCTTACATACCTCAAATGACTCCTAATTTACTATGAGCATAATTCTTTTTATATACTGTTGAATCTTTTTTTTTTTTTTTTGTTAAACATAGAGTGTTAGTGAGAGAGAGAGAGAGAGAGAGAGAGAGAATCAATTTTATTTAGTTTTTCATTGCTTGGATACTTCCTTGTGTTTGTGGTGCTGGGGTTTTGAACCTGTGTACTTGCCCATGCCATGCAAGCTCCATAATCGCTGAGCCACTGCTCTAGCCCCTATTGAATCTTATTTACTAATGCTTTGTTCAGAACTTTTGAATGTGTGCTCATGAGAGCTATTGGTGTGCAGTTCTCTTATAACATCCTTGTCAGGTTTTGGTATGCAATTTTTAATTTTTATTCAGGAAATAGGCACTTAAGGTTTTTGAACACAGGGGCTGGAGTGGTGGCTCTGTGGTTACAGCACTTGCCTGGCATGCACATGTACACAGGTTCAAACCCCAGCACTTATGTACACAACTAAGTGTCAGAGCAATGAAAGCCATGTGAAAAACTCAATAAAAATTGATTCTCTCTGTCTCTGTCTCTCTCTCTCTCACTGTCCTTCTCTCTTAAAAAAAAGATTTTTGAACACATAGTTTTTGATGTATTTTTCTATAATAATTTTTCTTTTAGGGCTGGAGCAGTGGCTCATGGTTTCAGTGCTTGCCTGGCATGCTCAAGGACCCAGGTTCAAACCCCAGCACCATGTACACAACGAAGTGTCCGAGCAACAAAAGTCATGAAAGACTAATAAAATTGATTCTCCCTTTCTCTCTCTCACTGTCCCTCTCTTTAAAAAAATAAATAAATAATTTTTCTTTTGTTATGACAAGAAGTTAATTCACAAATAGATCAACATCATTCTTTTGACAAAAACTCTCTCCTTGGTGAAGTTTCCTTAGGGCTGCTCAGAACTCTGTTCTTCACTGAACATCAGCATTGGTGCCTGTCCTTCTCTTCACCAGGTCAATTCTAGAAGAGAATCCTATCAGGGCGGTTTAGGGAGACTCTTTCTACTCTTGGTGTCTAATCCTGCTTTTTTTTTTTTTTTTTTTGAGAGAGGGATGGTGAGAGAGAAAGAAAAACAAGTCTTTATTTAGTTTTTCATGTGGCTCTAAGACTTGGTTGTGTACATGGTGCTAGGGTTTGAACTTGCCTACTCGCGCATGCTGGGCAAGCTCCATACCCACGAACCACCACTCCACCCCTCTAATCCTGCTGTTAATGATTTTCTGTGCACTGACCCACTCACTCTGCTCTTTAGCTACAAATCCAAGCTATTTTTCTTTCATTTGGAGTGGAGTTCAGGTTTTTCTATTACAATAGTTTCAATATAGTGTTAGCCATTTTATTTAGTTAGTTTTTAAAGACAGAGGAATAGAGTGGGAAAAAGAAAGAGAATCAATTTTATTTGTTTTTCCATCTGGCCTGTGTTTCTCCAACATTTAGTTGTGCATGTGGTACTGGGGTTGGAACCTGGGTCCTCAGGCATGCCAGGCAAGCCCCATAACCACCTAGCCACCACTCCAGCCCTGTGTTATGCATTTTAAAAAGTATTAGAATAAGTTCTCTTCCACATTTGAAGCTCTTCTCCTCCTCTTCTCCTCTTCATCCTTCTCCTCCTTCTTCTTTCCTGCATGTCTAAACTAGAGTGACTCTTGGTCCAAGGAGCCCTGTGTCTCTACTGCACTGTGCCTACAATCAGTTGAAGACCGGGCTTTCTGTTAGCTGTTTCTGTTTAGCTCACGGACTTTCCATGCTGTGCCCTGCTTGGCCTCTATGTACAAGTCAGGGGTTCCTTTCCTTTCCTTTTTCCTTTTTTTTTTTTTTTAAGAGAGGGTGGCTGGAGCGGTGGCTTGGCAGTTATGGCACTTGCCTGGCATGCGCGAGGACATGGGGTTGAACCCCAGCACCACGTACACAACTAAGTGTTGGAGCAATGAAAACCAGATGAAAAAATAATAAAATTGATACTCTCTCACTGTTCATTTCTGTCTTAAAAATAAAATGAGAGAGGGGCGTTGGATAGGAGGAGAGAGAGAGAAAGAGAATCAACTTTATTTTTTCATCTGTTTCTAGCTTTTCTAGCACTGCGTTGTGCATGTGGTGCTGGGGTTTGAATCCCGGTCCTTGTGCGTGCCAGGCAAGTGCTGTAACCACTGAGCCATCACTCCAGCCCAGGGCTTCCTTTGGGACTCCATCTCTTTGACACCAGGCTGCTGGTGTTCCTGCCTCCTCAGCAGCTCCATGCTGATCTCTCACTAATTCTCCCAGGGTGACCATGCTGCCCTGTGAGGTCTTCACCTCCCTACACTGTAGTTTGCCAAGAACTTCCAGGTAGAAAGCAGAAAACATCGTAACAGCCGCCGGTTGTGTTTCTCTTCTTTCTGCTGCCTGTTGTCCAACATCGGAAATCGTCATTTTAGATGCTTTGATCAGAACAAGTGCACTTTATTACAGGATCCTTCACTTTGTCATGAACAGGATCAGAAGGCTTAGAATTGATCTTCTTGGCTCTCTCTTTTCTCTTTGGGCTGCATTTTTTCGATACAATTGTATAAATGTTTAAAAAGAATGTATTTGAGAATGGGATGAAATGTTGGGGAACGGCCCATCTCCTCAATTTCTCTCCCTCCACAGTTGCACATGTTAATGTAATCAAAGATGCTTATTTCTTTCTTTTCTTTCTTTCTTTTTTTAAGAAAGAGGGGACACTGAGAGAGAGACAGAGAGAATCAATTTTTATTTAGTTTTTCACATGGCTTTCGTTGCTCTGAGACTTCGTTGTGTACGTGGTGCTGGGGTTTGAACTC
>PVKS010046602.1:0-13214 GCA_004027875.1 Aplodontia rufa
TGGAGGACCTTGAGGTTCAGAGAGGTATGTGAATACCTGGGGGTCACACAGCAAGGAATGGCAGAGCTGGCTTCCAGTTCCAAGACTGAGCCCGTGCTCCTGTCCCTGGAGGGGGCACCTGCCTGACCCAGCAAGGCTTATCCAGGAACTAATCATCTCCCAGGCTGGAATGAGGGGTGAATTCAGTGGTAGGATGAGGCAGGAGGTGTGAAGGCAGACAATGGTTGCCTTCCTTACACGGTTATACAGCGTTGAGATTTTCAGCTTGACATATAAACAGAATTTTAATTTACAAACAAAAGTGGTACATGAAACTCCCAGCCTTTCACTGAAGGCTATACACACACACACACACACACACACACACACACACACTTCAGTTACAACAGCTTTAATTTGTGATGTGAAAAAAACATTTTTAATGAAAGGATTTTAAAAAAAGAGGCAAAAAAAAAAAACACCAAACTTAACTCTCTGATAAAAATAAATATGTGATAAAAACAGAAGCGGCTGCAGGAAGGACTGGAGTGGCGGAGGGGCTCCCAGGAGGGACCTGCAGCACACTGAACTACAGAACTGCTCTGCTTGGTTGGGTGAAGGCTGGTGGGTGGGTGGGAAGGGGCCCAGCCCACCCTGGCCTAGCACTAGTTTTTCTCTGATGTTTTTCTTCTCCCTGGCGGCCCAGCCTGTTGCTAGCACATGATTGACCCGTATGGGTTTTATCAGCATTTTTCAAAGCAAGATTTGGACAAGGGAAGCCAATTGGGAGTTCCAGAGGAAAGAAGACATGATGACGAGGCGAGAGCCAAGTCCCTGGCTCCCACGTTTCCCCACGCGGGTGGGGAGGTCTGGGATGCCCCGCTGAGCTGGCCAACCTGCTCCTACTCAGTGTTGCTCCTAAGTCAAAAGCAGACTCAGTTTTGCATCAGCCTCTAGTATTCCCAGGGCCCCCACACTGTGGGAGTTCAATAAAAAGCCATCGGATAAATAAAAAGACCTTCATTCCCATCCATTCCTAGCTCCAGACCCCTCTCTGCCCCAGGCCAGCAAGGACAAGCACACTCACCAGCCTTGTTTAGCCCTTTAGGTGCTTCTCCTTGCTTACGATCCCCAGGTATCATTGCTCTCCATTCCACAGGGGAGAAAGCAGGCTCAGAATTCCTTATCCAAAACGCTTGGGACCAAGCTGGGTACATGGTACACACCTGTAATCCCTGCAACTTGGGAGGCTGAGGCAGGAGGATTGCAAGTTTGAGACCAGCATCAGCAACTTAGTGAGACCCTGTCTCAAAAAGTGAAACAGGCTTTGGATGTGACTCAGGGCTTAAGCGCCCCTGGGTTCAATCCCCAGTACCAAAATAAATAAATAAATAAATAAATAAATAAATAAAGCTTGGGGCCAGAGGTGTTTGTGATTTCAGAGTTTCTCTGGAATATTTGCACAGATTTTACTGGTTGAGAGCATCTAGACTCTGAAGTGCTGTGAAATCTGAGCCCTTCTGAGAATCCTCGGCACTCAACATACATTGGATTCTGCACATTGAGATATTCAGAGCGGGATGCTCAGCCTGCTGTCCCAGCACTGGTGAAGGGTAGGATGCAAGCCCAGGCCAGGTGGCCCCAAGGCCTGCTTTTTACTGCTGAGCTCCTGCCAGGAGCTCTAGTTGGGGGCCGCACAGTGTCACTTCAAGTCCAGCAGCACCAGCTTGAAACCCTAGCCCTGTCATCAGCTCGGGCTGCATTTCTCTCACAGCTCCCTTAGCAAATCCCAGCACTCTTCCCCCTTCCTCCATCCTGTTGGTTCCCTTTTCTGGGTCCCCACCTGCTGGCTTCTAGGTTCCCCCCTCACTGGGCGATTGCTTCTAACCTGGCCACAAACATGGGGGCTGTCTGAATTTCATCTACTCCTTGATTTTGTGACATCTCTCCCACTTACAAACCTGCAGGGACCTCCTACAGTCCAGGGGACAGCAAAGCACTGTGGTTAAGAGTTTCACACCCAAGACTTGGGTTCAAGTACCGGCTCTGCGTCTCCCATGCCATGTGACCCCGTGTGACCCCATGAATTCCCCCAATAGCTCTGTGTGTGTGTGTACCAGGGATTGAACCCAGGGGTGCTTACCCATTGAGACACATCCTCAGCCCTTTCTATTTTGAGACAGGGTCTAAGTTGCTCAGGACCTTGCTAAGTGGCTGCGGCTGGCTTTGAACTTGCAATCCTCTTGTTTCAGCCTCCTGAGCCGCTAGAATTGCAGGTCTGCACCACTGCACCCAGTTCCCCCAATAGCTTTTGTGCCTCATTTTTCTCGGGGGTAAAAACAGAGTCCTCGCTTAGGATCACACTTCTACAAAATTCTAATCATCAGCAGCTGTCTCTCCATGTCAGATGCCACAGGTCCCTGTTACCACCAATATCCACAATTCTTCCTTCTCGTCCGTATCCCTGAACTGTGGCTGAGAAGCCCAGGCCCGGAGAACGTAGGCAGCCCCAGCAGGACTCCTTGGGAAGAGCTGAGATGAGAACGTGGATCTGGGGCCTGGCACCCAGTGCTGAGTGCTTGTGCACCCGGGTTTGGCCTTGGCCAGCTCTGCCTGGCCCTCTCTGCAACTCTCTCTGATGTCCTTCTCCGAAGCGCAGGGCAGAGCAGAGCTTTCCTGGGGACTCGCCCGCCTGCGAGTGGAGGGGACGCTCACGTCCTGCCAGGTCCACTCGCACCCAGTCCTCAGCCGCCTCCTGGGGACGCAGCTCCAGCTCAGGGCCCTGCACAGCGCAGTCCTCTATGGCTGCCGCCCGTGGCTCGGAGCTGCAGCCTCGGCTGTGGTTCTCCTCTGTGCAGGAGAGGAGAACTCACAGCCTTGTTTAGCCTTTAGGTGCTAAACAAGGCTGGTGAGTGTGCTTGTCCTTGCTGGCCTGGGGCAGAGAGAGGTCTGGAGCTAGGAATGGATGGGAATGAAGGTCTTTTTATTTATCCGATGGCTTTTTATTGAACTCCCACAGTGTGGGGGCCCTGGGAATACTAGAGGCTGATGCAAAACTGAGTCTGCTTTTGACTTACTTCGCCTCTCCCTCTGCAGCTTTTGTTGAGCTAAGGGAATCAATTTCAATCTTCCTTTAATTCATTTTATTTCATCCTAGCAGATTAATTAAAGGAACTCATGCATGAGAGACCAGCCACGTAGGGGCGCCCTTCTGTGAGCCGGCCTCTCTACAGGTCCAGGCCAGGAGGGGAGGGGGCAGCCTGGTGCCACCAGCATCTAGGAGACAAGGATGGGTGCCAGAGGGATACAGATGTCCAGTTAAACCTGCGTTTCAGATAAACAAAAAATACTCTGAAAATACGGGCGGCTCAGCTATTCCACGGCACGCACATACACCACAACACGTGCTCGCTGAAACGCACATTTCCGTGGCCATCTTGTGTGTTTATCGGCTGAACTGGGAACTCAGGTGTGGGTGTCAGTCACCTCTAGAACCTGTGGCTCCTGATGGGGCATCAGCCGTTTCCGCAGTCTGCGCCCCGAGTTACCCGCACGCCCCCAGCTCAGCGGCATCCTGTAGGTCGCTGGCTGTAAAGTCTCATCCGTGCGGTGCGAGTCATGCTCCTCATGCCTGTTAAGTAAGTCCGTCCCTGCGGGATGGGTCCCATGCTGCATGGGGCTCCTGTGCCATCCTGTGGGGACAGCCCTGCACATGGGCACCTGCCCTGCCCAGCACACTAAGCCCACCTTCCCTGACTCTTTCCAGACTCCTGGCTCTCCTTCCTCCAGGCCTGGGGAGGTGGCTTCTGGGCCTCCCCACAGCCCTCCCAACGTGGGGGGCACCTGAGTCCGGCCTACTGTGCCCAGCTCCCTCACTTCCTGCCATCCAGGAGCCCCCTCAGGGCAGCTGGCCATGGTGACGTCCAGTTCACAGACCCTTGCAAGCAAAGCACGTGTGTCCTTGCTGCTCACAGCAGCCTCGTGAGGCCATCAGGGCCTGGAGTTCTGTCCCTAGTTTTGGAATCGGACCACTGTGACATATGGGCCAAGTGGTCTCATACAGCCCTGTAAGGGACCCAGTCTCAGTGATCTCATCTGAGGTGGGCATGATGGGCTATCACCTCCCAGGGAGCTGTGAGAAACAGCGGGAGCACCCTGCACAAGGTGTGGGACACGGGAGGCTTGTGGGGGCTCTTCACTCAGTCCCTTCCAAAAGGGAGACAGGATCAGAGATGTCCAGTAGCTTGCACAAGGTCACACAGCAAGTGAACAAATGAGCCAGTTTTTGATCCCACCCTCCCCACACTCTTCCTCGCACCCACGCTACCTTTCTCCCAGCTCAGGGCAGGTGGCAGGAGGTGTTTGGTGAATGGGGAATGGATGGGGGAGACCTGCTCATCCTGGTCGCCTGTTCCCGTTTGCTCCCTCTTTCCTATGGTTTGTGCCGGATGAAAGTGGAGGTGGCGTGTGTAAAGCTCTTAAGCTCTTCCCAGACTCTTCCCAGACAAAAGCTAAGAGCTCATTGTTCCCTGGAACGTGACTTTTTCTTATTTCCCCAAAGCCAGCTGAGGGTGTGGCAGTGCAGATGCAGAGGTAAGGATGCATGGGTCAGGGGCCTTCTCCAGACGGGGAGACCGAGGCCCAGGAAGGACAAGGGACACATGGGCCACTGCAAGGTTGGCCTGGAGCTAATCCAGCGGGCACCCACACCTCCGCCCCAGGACTCACGGGGACGGGCAGGTGCGAAGCGTGATTGAGCATCTAATATTGCTCAGCTTGCTGCGGGCGCTGCCAGGGAGGACAGGGGAGGACAATCAAATAAAGGTGGCTTTATTTTATTTGTCACCATGGATGTCCTATTTATCACCGGTGACGGGGGAGTGGAGCTGAAGCACAGGAACGCCCTTCATTTCAAGACACAGCAAAGCGCCCTCCGTCATCCACGGCCCAGTGAGCGACAGGGTGCAGCCCGGATGCAGCGAGAGCGCAGGGAGGCTGGACCGGGGCTGGGCGACCTGAACGTGGCCAGCACAGGAGCCAAGGGACTCGCCCGTCGGGTCCGAGGCGGCACAGAAACCGAGGCGTGGCTCCTGGGGCATTGGCAAGCACTCAGCCTGTCTCTCGGAGACCAAGGAAGATCATCTTACGGCAAACGGGACCAAGACTTGGCAGGTGGACCCCGTCTGTGTGTTGAGCCCAAACCCAGGAGTCTGGGTCTAAATCCAGACTCCGCCTCTTCCCGGCTGTAGGAACTCTGTGCCTCAGTTACCTGCTCTGGAAAGTGGGGCTAAGATCAGAAAGTAGCTCGCAGGTGAGCCGATGCCCTCGCTGTATCCCCAGCACCGAAAACAGAGCACAGTAGGTACTCAACAAATATTTATGGAATGCACACATATAACACACATAAAAGAGCACTAACACACAGTAGGTGCTCAATGAATGTTAGCTGCAGTTTTGGAAAACCATGCTTACCCCAGTCAGCCTCTGTCCCTTCTCCAACCACAGCCCGCCATCCCCTCCTCAGTGCTCAAGGCCACCGCCTCCGTCTTCCGGCTTCAGCTGACCACATCCATGAGGAACAGAACCTGTCACCCCCGACTTACAGATGAGGCGGCTGAAGCCAGGAAGAGAGGTGAAAAGAGCCGAGAGGTGGCCTTCCTTCCCCCAGCTTGCAAAGTCCCTGCTCAAACAAATGCCAGCTGCTCCTTTAAGAAAAGCCAAACAGCACTTCTGGCACCTCTTGCCCTGCTTGGCCGTGGGCTTTGTGCCACGCACATAGTAGGCCATGCACACAGTAGGTGCTCTATTCATGCTTGGTGCTGGGAACCGGAAACAGATGAGCTAGAGGAACCTGTGCTGGGCGGCACAGCTCTGAGCTCCCTCGCCAGAGGCTGTCGGGAGAGAGACCTGCTATGGCTGGGTCCCCATGCTGAGCCAGGAAGCCACCCTCACAGGACACGGCCTGAGCCAGCTACACGGGGCAGGGCCCCCGAGGGAAGCCTGTTTCCCTGGCGCCCCTCGCCACCTTCCCAAGGTGGTATTGAAATGGGCTCTGTGGCTTCACGCTGATTGCAGCGATACCACAATGAAAATTCAAAATCTATTAACGAGCAGTTTTTTTTTCCAATTATGAATCTTTAATCGTTTTCCATGTCAGGGATAAAACTTTCATGGTCTTTTTTTCCCCTCTCAGTACAAGTGAACAATGCAGTTGTAATGAGACAACATTAGTTTTTCCCAGCAGTTCAGTAAACCTTGCCTGTGTTTAAAAAAATAAAAATGAGAAGATCAAGAATCAAGATGAAGGTCAAGAAGGTTCCTGGGCAGGCTCAGGGCCAGAGCCAGGTGGGGGGATTTTGCTAACTCTTTGAGGCTCAGGGCTCTCTCAAGGTGGAACTCATCCACAAACATCAAGGACAGGACTGCGAAGTCCCTGCACGTGGAGCTGCAGGACACTGTCCCTGCTGGGTCCTCCTCTGACACCGGCAGATCGGCTGTCTGTCCTGCTCATTCCTGACACGGGCAGCTCTCAGTGAAGGCTGAAAAACTGAGGCCAGGTGAGAAAAGACTTGCCTGACTCTGGGCCCAGAGTCAGGTTCGGAGCCAGGTATGAGAGGCTGTTCCCCGGTTCTTCCCACCGGAAAATCCGGCTTCCATAGTAAGCACAAGGAAATGACAGGGCAAACAGGACTAATAAAACTACTGGCCCTCACTAAGGCCAGCCACCTTGTACAATTCAGTTCTAAACTCAGTACCACACCAGGCTGCAAAACTTCCTGATTTATAGATGAGAACAAATGGTGAGGCTCAGAGAGGTAAAGACACTTGCCCAAGGACACCCAGCATACAATTAGCAAAACAGGAAGAAACAGCCTGGCTACTCTTCTGAGTCTCAGACCTGCATCCGCCACTCAACTCAGATGACTCAAAGGCCCTCCAGATCTGAGGAATGGAAATGTTCTACATCAGCACTGTCCCAGAGACTAGCCACTGCTATTGAAATCTAAATTAATTAAACTTAACTAAAATTAATTGCCACAGTCACACTAGTTATGTTTTGATGGCCACAGGTGAACTATGGCTACTGTACTGAAATGTCATCTGTAAGCACGGCCCACAGTGGAGTCCCTGACCTTCTTCCTCCCAGCCCGGGCCTCCCCCAGGCCTTCCATCTCAGCTCTCAAACCCCAAATCTCCAAATCCCCTGGATCCATCTGTAAGGCCAGTTTCCTTCCACAAGGATCCTGCACCCTCCATCTCCAGTAACTCAACTTTGTCTCCCACCATCTCCAAGGCCACGCCTCTGTCTTCTCCTACCACCCCTCCAGCACCGTTCTTAAGTGCAGGAGGGATTGACCTGGCCACACCCTCCTTAACCGCTCTCCTGTGGCTTCTGAGCCCCTCTCCCACCTGTCTGGGGCCTTAGTTCTCTAAGCCATCTCCAGTCCCCTCCCATTCTCTTTCCAATCCCACCATTCCTGCCATCTCTCAGTTCCTGGGCCAGATGGTGCCCTTCCCACCTGGGGACCTTTGCAGGTGCTGTTCCTCTGCCTCAAACACTTCTCCCTCCATTCTTCACCTGGACAACGTCTATTCAACCTTCAGCCGCTGGCTCTAATGGCCCCTGCTCCAAGGCAGATGTCACTAATCCCAGGGTACCAGGGTTGGAACGTAAACAGTGAATTCAAAGCCACGAGGCCGCTGCATCCCCAGGAATGGCATGCGGAAGCGCCCCAGAAATACCTGTCAGAACCCATCAGCAAACGAACAGACGATTAAACGAACGGAGAAGCAAGCACCCGGCACGCGAGCCGGTCCCTGCGGACACGCAGGGCACTTCCTGTTCAGGTGAGGGTCACCTGCGCAGCCAGGGCAGGGATGCCGCAGCCCTACAGAATGCAACCGCAGAGAAGCAAGGGGAGGGGGACCCCATGCGTAAAGGGGACAACAAGGCCCGGGGGAGTGAGCAAGCCACGCGGGCCCCCCGGGGGAGCAGACTCCACGCCCCCCTGAGTCATCAGACTGAAGAGCCCCGTTCACAGAAGGGGCTCAGCATCACCCAGATACCAGTTCTCGGGGCTCACTTGACACGTTTAACACTGTCAGCTACACAACAGAAACAGCGGTGAGCTATTTTCAGGAAGTCAGTGGGAAAGCGTGCAAAAATAATAAATAAATAAACGCAAGCACACGGCAAACCCTAAATGCACATCGCTAAGGAAGAGCAACAACCGCAAGAGATTTCAAAATAAGAGAAGGGAAGGAGAGCTCCCGGCACGATTAATGCCAGGAGGTGGAAGTGCTTGTGACCTTGACTTGATCATTACACATTGTGTGTTGAACTCCACGCCCACCAAGACGTGCAAATACCGTCTCGATGCAAAACGATATCAGAAACATGCAACCTGGTAAGGACAGAAAGCCAGACGCAAGAGCGCCACACCATAAGGTTCCTGCTCCGTCACATTCCGAAGGATGGAAGCAGTGTGAGGATCAGTGGTTGCCTGGGGCTTGGGGACGGGGTAGGGAGGTGATAAGCGGGGCACAGGGGATTTTTAGGGAGGTGCAGTTATTCTGTATGGTATCATAATGCCCGATAGGTGACATGCACTGATCAAAAACAGAATTGTCGCGGGTGCAGGAGTGCACACCTGTGATCCCAGTGACGGGAGGCTGAGGCAGGAGGATCGCAAGATCAAAGCCAGCCTCAGCAATTTAGTGAGGCCCTAAGCAATTTAGTGAGACCCTGTCTCAACAGAAAAAAATAGAAAGGGCTGGGGGTGTGGCTCATTGGGTAAGCTCCCCTGGGTTCAATCCCTGGAACCACCACCAAAAAAACCCCACAAAACACATACACACATGCACGCATGCACGCACGCACACGCACACGCACATGCTGTGAACCCTGATATAGACTACAGACATTAGTTGATAACAATGTTATCAATACTGGCTCATTAAATGAAATAAATGCACCTCTCCTACTCCAGCACAGAAAGTTACTAGAAGGGGTATAGCAGGGGTTGGGGAGCTGAGAAAGATAGGGACTCTCCATACTGTCTGCTTAACTTTTCTGTAAGTGTAAAACTGCCCTGAAAATAAATCTATTAATTTTTAAAATAAAATAATAATCTTATTATTTAGAAATAATTTTAAAATAAAAATTATTTTTATTTGTGAATAAAAGTAATTTTTTTTAATCTGAAAAATAATGCAAGAACATCTGTGCAGATTCCGGCAGGGAACGGGGGCGGGGCGTCAGGTATGAAGCTGACTGTGTGCTCTGTGGCTGCACCTGGTGGCTCTGACTCGTGAGAGACACAGTGGGACAGGCTGGGATCAGGCCCAAGGACACGAGAAAGTGCAGAATATGACAAAGGAGGCGCTGCTCAGCACGGTGGCGAAGGCACTGGGACACCCAAGCAGTCATTTAGAGTAAGAGATCTCAGATCCGGGGGGCGGTGTTTACCAGGGTCATGGGGAAAATGGGCAAATTCCTGTCTTCCCTGGGCATAAGGAAACATTTTTAGCGAGTTCTCAGATCCAACAAAAGATTGGCAGCTAATCTTGGAGCAGTGGCTCTGTGGTTGGAGCACCTGCCTGCAATGCACAAGGACCCGGGTTCGAACCCCAGCGCCACACGTACAACTAAGTGTTGGAAAATCAGAAGCCAGCTAGTTAGTCTCAACAAAAAGAAATATTTGTATTGAAAAAGATTCTATAAACAAAATCAAAAGAAAGTGGCCAGGGGCACGTTATGGACCTAGTGCGTCCCCTGACTCAAACTCTAGCCCCTAATCTGACTGCATCTGGAGAGGGTCTGCGAGGAGGGGTGACTGTTACCGAGGTCACAAGCACAGGCCCCGGGCCCTCTGTAAGAGGAAGAGACACAGTTCTCTCTCAGCCAGCAAGGACACAGTAAGCAGGCAAGCCGTGGCAGCCTCTGCAGGATCCCAGCCCCCGGAACCAGAGAAAACGAGCTTCTCCTGCGGAAGCCACCCCGTCGGTGGTCCGTGAGCCTGCCTGACATAGACACAGAGCATGCGCTGTGTGTCACAGATCAAGGGCTAACTAGCCTTCATACATGAAGGAATCTTAAACGTTCTGGGGAATAGAACCAAAGCACTCACGGCAACATGATAACGAAAAGGCACGAACAAGTTAATAAGGAAAAGACGGGGCTGGAGAGGTGGCTCGGTGGTTACAGCGCCTGCCTGGCGCGTGTGAGGACGCAGGTTCAAACCCCAGCTCCACGTATACAACAAAGTGTCAGAGCAACGAAGGCCACGTGCAAAACTAAATAATATTGATTCTCTCTCTCTCTCTCTCTCTCTCGCTCACTGTCCCTCTCTCTTTAAAAAAATAAAAAGAAAAGAGAAAAAGACAAAAATGATCCTTCAACATATGAAAAGATGTTCAAAGTGACTGGTGATAAAAAAAAACTGAAAAATCAGGCTACATCACGATATCATTTCTCACCTTTCGGATTGGAAAGAAGTTGAAAACCTGTCAGCACTTGTGAGCTACAGGGAAACAGCATGCTCAGCGGTGCCAGGGGGAATTCGGGGTGGAGCACGTAGGGAACTTATTTTCTAGAAACGTCCCATGAAGATACACTTCCAAAAGGAAGAAAATACATAAACACATGGTTATTCATTGTAGCATTGCTATAACTGCAAAAATTTTGAAGATAACCTAAATGTCCACAGAGAGGAGGAGAGCTAGATAAAATGTGGTAGAAACACACAGTGGAGTACCACACAGCTGTAAAAAAGAACGAAAGATCTGCGTGTACAGACGCGACTGCCAAGACAGCATGCTCAGCAATTCAGTGCAAAGCATAACTACAGCATGCTGCCTTTTATATAAGAACTAAAAAAAGTACGCCTGAACCTGCTTATTTTTGCAAAAAAAGGAGCCAGAGGGAAAAACCAGAAACTTGCTTCTTTGGTTGTCTGTTCTGAGTGGGTGAGACAGGGGTATGGGGAAGTCCCGACACTCTGATTATACCTTTTTGTATAGTTTCAAGGTCTGAGTTACTCAGACAGTAAAACCAATAAAGACAGGGAGAAGTCTTATTGATGCCAGCAGAAATAAGTGACCCTGCTTCCTATATAAGTCACATGACCACATCAAGGAGGGGAAGACATAACTAACCCAAGTGTCAGAGTGCTTTCACCACGAAACCCTCAGAATCTCTACCGAGTAGGCATATAGAGGTATGCATGTGGCAAGCCCAGTACTACTTTTTTTTGTAAGAGAGAAAGGGGCAGTGAGACAGCGAGAGAGTTGATTTTATTTAGTTTTCCATGTGGCTTTCGTTGCTCTGACACTTTGTTGTGTGCGTGGTGCTGGGGTTCGAACCCGCATCCTTGTGCATTCCAGGCAGGCGCTGTAACCGCTGAGCCACTGCTCCAGCCCCGAGAACCACTTTTCTGTTTTGTAAAACTGAGCACCTGAGCAACTACAGTGACGGTGGACCTGATCTCTCACTGTCAGAATGGGAGGAGGCAGGGAGGACTCTGGTGTTAGTAGAAGAGGAGGCCTGGGGTGAATAAACTCATAGCCTTACACAGACATTGAACTGTGTGCATTTCACATGGGTGTGCCCACAAATGTGTTCTGTGTATGCACACAGGCAAGCTTCTGCTGTGCTCCACTCAAAGTCCGGGAGCAATGACAACCCAGTAACAATGAGCCCTCCACGCCTGCGCATCTTGACTTCTGAATCCCATTTCCCTAGGTGGGAAGCCAGCACCCCTGGAGAAGGGCCTGCAGGAGGAGCCCAAACCAACTTCTGAGCCAGAAAGTAGGGAAAGGCCCAAAGAATGACAGGCACATGTCAAAACGACCCAGGAGCCAGCTGGAAGCGACTGCCATGCCCAAATCTTTGAGCCTCAATAGAAGCAGCAATAATGATAAACTGTAACTCCAGAAATACTGCATGAGCCTGTATTTATACTAAACAAACAAACAAGAGGACAAAGTCAGACTGATGAGGAACAGGATATTTAGAGTCTCGAAATTGCACCCACAAATGCGTTACCAATTATAAAAGGGAAAATAGTCATTTCAGATCCAGAAACCTGGCAGTGATCAAGGTTACCATCCCAAACAATGGGACGGACTGACATTAAGCAGACCTAGGCTCATGGCTAGGGTGCTCCTGCCCCATTCACAGGAAATGTGACAAAAGAGCGAGCCAGAATTCTCCAAAAGTATCAATGTCATGGAAGACGTAGAACGGCCGTGCAGCTGCTCCAGATTCAATGGGACTGAACAGCCATCAGAGCAAAACGCGACGTGGGATCCTGGATTCGCTCCTGGACCTGAAGAGGAGTTTCTCTGCAAGGACAGCACTGGGACAATCGGCAAGACTGGAACAAGGTCTGTGCATTCAGTAGAGGCGTTGCCCTGATGCTGAGTCTCTGACTTTGATCCCTGTTTCGTGATTATATTAAGTGAGTGTCCTTGTTCCTAGGGTGAAAAATACACTGACGCATTTGGGGTCCACAGGGCATGAGAGGTGCAGCTTCAGGGCATGGGGGGCAGGAAACGGTCACAAAATAAAAAGGGCAAAGTCCGTGTGGCGAATCTCCAAACAGCGATGAACGGAGGTGGAGGGCACTGAATTCTTAAGACTGAGATTATTTCAAAGAAAAATACCTGAAAAAAAAATGCTCCCAGGCCTTTGTGGGGAGCATCAGGCTGTCAAATGCAAGAGCGGTTTTTGTTTCTATACTTTGTGGTCAGAAAGAAGGATGTGGACCTCGCCCCCCATTTCCAAATACGTTATCGTCCTCCACCTGCTGGAACCTAGCAATGCCACGGACACCGGTACCAGATGGTGGAAACCATGAGATCAGAACCGAGCGCCTCCCCTGGGCTACATCGAGAACAGGCATGCACGGTATGAGTACCCTACAGCTGCTGTGACAAATTACCATGAACTCGGTGGCTTAAATCAACACAACTTACTTCCTTACGGATCTGGAGGTCAGAAGTCTGATATCATCCCAGCAGGCTAAAATCAAGAGGTCAGAACGGCCAGGCTCCTCCCTGGACAGCGCTGGAGAGAAGGCATTTCCTTGCCCATTCCAGGCTTTCACAGGGGACCAGCATTCCTAGGCTGGTGGCCCCATCCTCCATCTTCAGAGATGGGATCATCTGGCCAAGTCCTTCTCACACAGCTGGTCCTTCCTTTTGATTCCCACTCCTGCTCTGAAGAACCCTTG
>PVKS010046603.1:0-13212 GCA_004027875.1 Aplodontia rufa
AAAATTTTATTTTTTCTTTAATTAGAACATTAAGTGTCAAATTGAAAACACCACAAGTCATTGTTTTATATTATAATGTAAATATAAAACTATATGCTAGTACCATTAGTGACACATTCCTCTTTATTTTTGAATAAAGGGCCCTGCGTTATCATTTCACACTGGACTCCACAAGTTATGGAGTTGGGTCTGGGTGCAGAAGCTAACTGAAAAATTTTTTTTAAAGAAAGAGGGGACAATGAGAGAGAGAGAGAATCAATGTTTATCTAGTTTTTCACATGGCTTTTGTTGCTCTGAGACTTCGTTGTGTATGTGGTGCTGGGGTTTGAACTCGCGTACTTGCGCATGCAAGGCAAGTGCTATAACCCCTGAGCCACAGCTCCAGTCCCGATTTTTTTTTAAAGAGAGAGAGAGAAGGACGGTGAGAGAGAGAGACAGAAAGAGAGAGAGAGAATAAATTTTAATTAGTTTTTCATGTGGCTTTTGTTGCTCAGAAACTTTGTTGTGTACGTGGTGCTGGGGGTTTGAACTTGTGTACTTGTGCATGCCAGGCAAGCACCATAACTGCCAAGCCACCGCTCCAGCCCCTAACTGAAAAATTTTTGAAAGGGAAGAAAACCAGGAAGGGGAAAGGAGACAAATGTGTCTCCCATTTTACCCAAAAGGAAGTCAAATGAATGGAAGATTAGAAAGTTTCAACTTCCACCCCAATATTTGCCACCATGTCTTAAAGGTCTTGGCCATTTCCTCACCCTAGCATTTCCTAGCACCCACCCATTAAATCAGTTGATAAAAGTCTGTACATTACCGAGGGATGGTGTGCAAAGTAGAGCTTTCGTCCTTGAACCAGACAATATCTAAGCTTCCATCTCTTGAAGGAGTTACAGTTCTTCAGCAGTGGTCCTTCTTTTAGTATTTTCTGAAAGACAGAAGCATAACTATTGATTAGATCAATTTGCAAGACCATATTGCTTGTTTTCTCAGATGGGAAGATTACATATCTAGGAGATTCTGTCTCTGCCACATAGTTGAGAAATAGCCAGGCAAGAATACAAGGAAATTAGTACGATCTGAGAAGGGATTGGTTACCCTTGAGTAAGACATTCAGGATGATATAGGCTTCAAGTTTCTTAAGACACACAGCCCCCAAAACATAGAGACTATATCCATTTGTGGTAATGAGTGGGAGGGAGAAATATGAACACAAAAATACAAAGGCAATATTGCTAGGAAAGTACAAGTACCAGTGGGAAAGGCTAAAGTTCAGTTAAGGTAGAGTAGCAAGGTTGTAGCAATAGACAGGACATTCCTGTCAACATTTTTAGAGTGTTCTTTTCAGAATATTAAGTTGCATCATGTCCCTTCCCTAATCACAAGCCTCTAATACCTTCCCAATACTTTTAGAACCAAATCTAAATTCCATATCAAGATCTTCAGAGGACTCATGATCTGATGAGGGAGCAAGAACATAAAAAGCACACCAAAATAAAACTACTTTCTGATTACTTTCTTTACATTTTTCATAGTGTGACCACTGATTTTCTACCTCTATGCAGAACTTGCTGACCCCAATCAGACACAGCATCTACTTACATTTCTCACCATTGAGGATATTCTCATTTATGTTATAGGATGCAAACCAACGTGCAAGACTGATATTTATGAGAAGTAGTCATCCCTACAAAACTGGAACTAAACCTATAATTACAGGATAAAGAGCCAAACAGTTTAAATCAACAAATTAAGGCTCTACCATGAGTTCTCTCCATCATCTCAATTAGAATTCACTATTGAATGGCTGCAAAAGAGTTTTATTTGGCCTGATTAGTGTTTTTCAAAGATATTTGTTGATAAACTTTAAAAGGCAAAAATATTCCATATAAAATCTATATTTACTGTTTCCTTTAAAAAATCAGAACATTGAGACTGGAGAGGTGGCTTAGCAGTAGAGCACTTGCCCGGCAGGCATGAGGTCCTGGGTTTGATCCCCAGTGCCACATACACAACTAAGCATTGGTAAAACAAAAACCAGATTAAAAAAATAATAAAATTAACTCCCTCTTTCTCTCTAAAAAAAATCAGAACATCCAGCAACAGTGAGATTATGTTCCCACATGGCAATAATCTGCTGAAACCATATCGCAACTGCTCCCTTCTCATGAGGTGCCTGATACCAGCAGGTATTCAAGTTTAGGCCCTGATCTATACAATTTTTGCCACTCCCATTCCCCATCACATACACATCTATACATTCTGTCCTATTCTCTGACCAGCAATACAGTACTAATGGACAGAGTCTCCGTATGTCAACTGAAAAATCAGTTCATAAGCAGTAACAATTTACCTGAGGCTTTTGGGTAACTTATGAGTTTCAAGGTTATTGTCCCACTCTTGATACAAAAAAGGATGGTGCCGAGGAGTCAGAACAAAAAGAACAATAAAATCTTGTGGGAAATGAGGAGGTGTTATGGAAAATGAGAAATTACATTTAAATAGTTGAAACCGAGTCATCAATGAGAAAACAATTTTGGTTTAAGCATTAGAAATATATGGTACCTTTCCTTTCTCTGGCCAAGTGGCCTGTAGTGTATACTCTCAATGAAGGTATTTTATTTTCTCTGCCCTAACCTTCCTTCCTGTGCCATATCCTCATCCACACTGTCTTTATGCTACCTGAGAAACAGGAAATCATATTTACCCGTTTTTGTTAAAGACTTAAATTTAAAAATTTAACTGTTCCACTCGGTATGGTGGTGCATGCCTGTAATCCCAGGGACATGGGAGGCTGAGGCAGGAGGATTGCAAGTTCAAAGCCAGCCTCAGCAACTTATTGATACCTGGTCTCAATTTAAAAAAAAAAGGGGGGGGGGCTGGGATGTAGTCCAGTGGTACAGAACCCCTGAGCTCCATTCTCAATATAATAAAAAATGAAAAAGAAAGAAAAGGTCAATTAAATGTTAGGTAGACTTCTTTTTTTTCTTTAAAGAAAATTTACTATTCCAATCCTGTAAAAATGAAGCTATACCCATCATTATGCTATTTCTCCAAGTTACTCAGCTCTATCAATTGTTAAATGCGGCCTGTACTATTTTTATTTTGTCATATATGATGTCTCCTATACTAGTTCATTTTACAGTTTTTGGCTGGATAATTCTCCTTCCCACATTTTCATTTTAAAGCCTTATAGCTCAGACTGGCAGATATCTACACAATCTTCTGAAAAGTTAACTCTAACTTAAAGAACCCATTTTTCAGGTATTGCAAACCATCGAGAAGTAAACCAAGATCTCCCTCTTTGTAACATGTAAATATGATAACCCAAGAGGAATCAGATTTTAGCTTAGGCATTTGACAATGTGTTTCATGATATCACTATGAGCAAGAAGGAAACATGATTATCCTCCTATTTTATCTGTCTCCAGACCACTTCCCTGCTCCCAGCAACCCATATTGAACATCAATGGCTATTCAGAGCCCACTCAAAATAAACCAGCACTCACCCCCAATTCAGATGACCCTGCCAAGTGCCACCAGTCAGAGGACCATTAGAGATAACAGAACTATATAGGAATAACATTTCTGGATCTCATTATAAGTTTATATAAACCTGAAGTAGATTCTGATAAGATGTGTATTGTACGCCCTGAGCAATTACAAGAAAATAACTTTAAAAGTTTGTTAAAACCAAGAAATACTAGTACATGCCTATTATATGGTTAAAATCCAAAACTGATAACACCAAATCCTGGCAAGGTTGTGGAGCAACAAGAACTCTCATTCATTGATGGTAGGATTACAGAATGGTCCAGTAAGTTTAGAAGACAGTATGAGAGTTTCTTGTAAAATTGCAATTGCAATCCTTGCTATTTACCCAAATGCATTGAAAACATTCCTATCCAGAAATCTGCACACAAATGTCTACTAATGCTTTATTCATAATTGTCACTCCAAGATTTTTTGTATGAAGTTTGATAATTCTGAAATGCTAGCAACAAATTAAAGTTAAGAAAGAAACTTTTGAGGGCCAAACAAAACATGCCTGTAGGCTATGACAGGCTCATAGGCAACCAGTTTGTACCTTCTGAAGTCTAACTACTGTCACATCAGAGGAGGTTGCAATGAGTAAGTTCAGAGTTCATCATGTGAGGCAC
The DNA here is from genome assembly GCA_004027875.1 of Aplodontia rufa. Lineage (NCBI taxonomy): Eukaryota > Metazoa > Chordata > Mammalia > Rodentia > Aplodontiidae > Aplodontia > Aplodontia rufa. Next base: position 4,152 of record PVKS010046603.1, read on the forward strand.
ATACTTCTGAGATATATATTACCATACTTGGAGCAGATATATGATATGATTTACGTATACTAGGGAGAAGGGTTAAAATGCCATAATGAGTTTCTTAAGTTCTAAACATAGACTCTGTTTTATCAACTCTGAACATCTACAAATACACAAACCTAGATCTCAGAGAAAGTAAAGTGCCTATAGTCTCTTTTTCCTAAACTCTGTATTCCTTTAGGGGCTCTTACCTACTAATACAACCACTGTTTCAAAAACAAAAACAAAAACAAAAGCCAAAAAACCCACCCAAATATGTTATTGATTTAAAAACCCAATAAGCAGCTCCAGGAAATGAGTTTGAATAGGCAGAAGCTAAAAGTAACTCAATCAATGGACTTCTCAAGCCAATAAAATACATGCATGTAAAACAACTTTAATCTGCTTGGGGCTACTAAACTGAAAAAAATCCCTGAGAGGAAAATTGGAAAATACGAAGCAAACGAGCAAACATATCCTGCAAATGAATGTGTTGGAGGGTGAGCCCTTCCCTCTCCCCTAAGAGAACCCTGCACAATGCTTCCCAGTCCCTTGCCTCTTGCAGATAACAACTCGTTGCCTCCTTAGCACAACTCTGCAGAGTGTCATCTCCAATTTCCAGGTGTACCATCTAACATTTGGGCATTTTCTGCTGCTTTGCTTAAAGACCCACAATTATTACAAAATGCTGGTGGACTCTGTGCTTTCTCTCCCCATGACAAGGAAACTGGGAGTGCCGGGTTAATTAGTATGTACAGGACGCAGTAAACACATAGCCCACCCAACCCGCCAGCAAACCTTGTCCCCAAAGATAAGACCTTAGATAGCTCTGAATACCCGGTATTAGAATTGTTAATGATCTTCCCACCAAGAGGGAAATAGTAATCCTTACTTTTCTAAAGACTTAATGTTCCATGGTGAGCAAGAGGGAAGTTCTGCTTTTTTTTAAAAATGAGTGTCCAAGATTGACCAGAACATTAAATAGAATTCACATGTATGCAGCACTTTGCAATTAATTAAATGATTTTACTTTCATTATTGTTTCCTCTCAGCAGCCCTTTGAAGCAGGTAGTGAAAGGCATTTTCTAACTCTACTGTCATACGAAAGACACACCCTGATCTTACTCTAAGTGGCTTGTCCATCATCAAGGCGCTTGAAAATTTTCCTCTCAAATAAAATGTTCCATGTTTGCTTTGCACTTTTAAGACTGCAGCATCTTGAGGTTACAATATTTGTCAGAAGAATGCATTTCTAATACTATTATAAAAGGCAATGAGGAATGGAGCTCTTTATGGGAAACTTCTTGGTGGTCACCTTTGCAGGCACATAGCTCTTGCGTAAAAGGGACATACTTGTAATTCTCTTGATCTAACTTGCCACATTCCTGTGGAAAACATCTGTGATGTGGCAGATAGGGAAAATTAGGAAGGGTTGCAGGACCTTTGGATGTACTGAAAGGCCATGCCCCTCCACCTGATGCTTCTTAAACCAACTCACTGCAGGCAGCTCCCCTAGTCTTTCCTCCCATTTCAATTGCACATCAAAATCCAAATAAAGCCAGGCATGGTGGCACACACCTGTAATCCCAGTGACTCAGGAGGCTGAGGCAGGAGGATTATAAGTTTAACACCAGCCTCAGCAACTTAGCAAGGCCCTAAGCAATTTAGTGAGACCCTGTCTCAAAATAAAAAAGTAAAAGGGCTGGGGATGTAGCATAGTGGTAAAGCACCCCTGGGTTCAATCCTCAGTACAAAACAAATAAGCAAACAACATTATGGTCTCTACTATTGAACTCTCATTGTTGGATGTTTTGTAATGGTAGTGTATGGTGCTAATGATAATGAGTCTACTGTTCCAAGTTCAATCATTACAGAGATCAGTAGACATTATTCAAATTCCAAAAATGAAGAATTCTAAGGTATCGGGAACTCAGGTCCTTTGTACAGGGTTCACACAAAATGTCTGTACAAACCACAGCAGACCTTGCAGAAAAGCCTAGAGCTTTGGAAAACTGCTTCAGCTTCATTTTAGATCCTCTTTGATCAGTCAATCCCCAAATCCATTTCCCCCAGAAACTCTCACACTCTGGCACAGATAGTCTCTGTCCCTGATGCTCTCTACGACTTAGTATGTATAAATTAATTGCCATCAGCAAGGATAAGCTTCTTTCTTGCACCATATTTATATCTAGAAAATATCTCAACAAGGTCTGTAAAGCAGCCCAATTTCCTATACGTAATTAACACCTGCCTGCTGCTTAATTGAGAAAAGGCAAGTACAGCCACTGCAGTGACCTCTTCATATGCTCCTCCCAAGTCCCCAAAGTTTCTGCTAACTGCTGCATGTTTTTCTATGGCTTGGTGGGTTTTTGATGCATGAGGCTTTGGGGAATTTGCTACCCTTTCCTGGCAAAAAGATCCCCTATTAGATAGCCAAATTGAATTCCACCCCCACCCAATCAAAAAGGAGGCAGGCATCATGACATGCACCACTACCTGTTTTCTTCTGTTTTAATTGTTCATCCTGCTCTTGTGAAAGAATGAGGATCAAGTTGGGTTGTGGGATGATCACTCTCCAAGTGAGAACTGGACTCCCACTATGGGTACAGCTTCAGAGACCAGCTTTCTGCCTATGGCTCCTTCTGTCCAAAAACCCAGACCATCTATTTTCTTTACTTTGGGGGTGGGGGTGATGGGAAGAAAGCCATTTCCCAACACAGGCCTGCCAAAGTTGATTCAGAGCAACAGTGTTTGATTTAGTTAAAATGCAACTCCGGGTGCTTTATGCTTTAAGAAAGGCCAGACCCACTGCTTCAGTGAAAGCTTTACATTCCCCAGGGTCCTATTGACATGGCAGGAGTCAGACAGACTGGCTCCAGCACTTACTAGCTGTGTGACCTTGGGCAAATCACTTAACCTCTCTGAGCCTCAATTTCCTTGTCTGTTGAATGAGGATACCCTGCAGAGCATTTCCTGCCACTCTGTGAGTTCCTTGTCTCTTGTGGACTGTGGAGCCAGGGCCTGGTGCTATAGCTCCACTCATGCCACTACCAGGATCTTCTTTCCCTGGCTGGCAAAGGGCAAAAGCAAGATAAAGGATAAGGTGACCTATTGTATGGTCTTCCCAGGAGTTTTCAGCGCTAAAGCCAGGACAGTCCTGGGCAAACCAAGATCCATTCTTCATCCTAGCACTGAGAAGACAACTCTTTCTACTGCCTAGGCATAGGAGGACTATACCTGCAAATCTTCTCCCACTAATTCCTGTGCTAAGGAAGAACTGTAGAGGACCATCCATGTGCCAACTGTCTGTCAGTGATATAAAAGAAAGCTGAGAATGATGCTATATTTATATTTTTATGCCTAGAAAAAGGTCTTTAACTAGCTCCTTGTATATCATTCAAAACATTTAACACACATGAACTAACGTATATACACATCTGTTCTTTTTTCACATAAATCATAGTGTTCTATGTACAATGTTGCTTGCTTTTGACACTTAGTGTCATGGAGCCCTTACATACTGGTACATACTAAGCAGCCTCATTTCTTTCTACAGTTGCATAGCATTCCAATGTATGGGTATAACATGATTTATTTAAACAGTTCCCTATTTATGGACAGTGGTTTCAAATCTTATTCTCTTACAAACAATACAATGACTTTATGCACATATCATTTTTATCTGGTGCGAGTTCATTGGTAAGATAAATATCAAGAGTTTGTGATTTCAAAATGAGTCCAATGAGATAATAAAGCTTAAATACCTATATGCTTTTGGGGGGTGCCAAAAGTTTAGAAGCAGGAGGCACAGTGAAAAGAACAGTGTAAAGTGAGAGCTTAGCCTATAACCCCTCCCCCACTTTCCTTTTCCTATTACTGGAGTTTCTTCGGAAGGGTAAGGACCACTAATTGCTTGGGAAATCAGGAAGGGGTGAGTGATCTGGGCCCAGGCTGACAAAGTGCAGAATGCGGTAACTTGGCTTAGTAATTGGCCTGCGACTAGCAGCAGCTAGGAAGGGGGAAGAGCTCTGCTGAGCCCCCCAGACCTACCTCCAAGTCTGGATACTGGTTTTGCTGCCTACTGGCTGTATAGCCTTGAATGCACCAATTCGCTGCTCTGAGTAAACTGGCGGGATGGCGGCACGGGTAGCTCTGTTCTCTGTAGTGCAAGGTCTGTGCTTTTGCCAAAAAAGTGCCTTTTTACCTTCTGAGCTAAACTTGACTTTAGCAATGAGTACTCTCAGCCCTCCCCACCCTGTTAGAGATGAAGAAAATAAGGTCCAGAAAGGGACTGCACTTACCCAAGTCAAACTGCAAATTAGTGACAGAAGCAGCAGTGGACTTTAGGCCACCCATTTTAGCTGGTATAGTATCTCCTCATCAGACTCCCTAAGGCGAATGCAGGTTCTCTGTAAGCACAGTCTTTGAGTTTGCTCTGCATCAGCAGTGCCTCCTAGAACATATGCAAAGTTCTGGGTTCCGGAGGAATTGCATGGAAAAGGATGCAAGGAGACCAGTATGGAGATGGCTTGACTCGAAGAGCAGCATCAAGAGGGAGGGCTGGGTCAGAACATTGGAAGTTTGTGGAGAAAGGTGGCCTCTGGGAAGGCTTTCCTGCAGAAGGTTGGTTTTTCTGTGCAAGTGCAGGGAAGACTGACAGCTGCCATGAGGGGAACAAGGATTGCTTTTGAGCCTTGGGTGAGCCGAAAGCTTAGAATAAGGTGAGGTAGTGAAAGAATAGTGTAAGTGGAAGCTTAGTGAGAGACCCCTATTGCTACAGCAGCGGTTGCTTGCTGACTAGAAAAGGAAGTATGTGGTCACAGAAAGTCCAGAAAAAAAAGATACCAGGGTATTTTGAGTTGATATTCTCAACTTAACGAGGCTCACAGAGGCCAGAACAACCAATTAGCTTATCTAGTGCCAACAACTTACAAAGATGACAAAGCAATACCTGTTCCAACTGCCTTCTTCCCCACCCTTCCACCTGACCATCCACTACCAGAGATGCAGGTTCTAATATTCTATGTATGTTTCTTCTCTCACGGCCTCCCTGTCCACTGGATCTAACCCTGCTCTCCCACCATCAGGCTCATATCCTCTCCTCTCTATCTTAGACATGTACTAGAAGACCAGTGGCTCTTGTTCTGCCTCTGGTGGTGGTCCTCATTAGGAGGAGTAGGAACAGCAATTTTTTATCTAAGTTTCTCTTTAATCATTCCCCTCAAAGAGAGTTACTTCTGGCTCACAAATGCCTGCTGTTTCTCCTTGCTTTACATATTTGCTTGCTTGCTTGCTTGCTTGCTTGTTTTTTTGTACCAGGGATTGAACCTAGGGGCTCTTTACCACTGAGCCACATCCCCAGCCCTATTTTATTATTTATTTTGAGACAGTACCTCACTAAGTTGCTGAGGCTGGCTTTGAAGTTGTAATCCTCCTGCTTCATCCTCCAGAGCTACTGGGATTAAAGGTGTGCACCGTGGCACCTAGCTATGTGCCCTATTTCATTTAATGCCCACAGGAAAAGTCTTATGAGGGAGGTGGAGAAGTTGAGGCCTTAAAAGTTTAAATGACTAGTACCAAGTCATGGTGAGTAACAGAGCTGGGGCTCAAAACCTGATTTGTTTGACTCCACTGCCTGCCCCTCATCAATACCAAACATCTTCATGATCATCATGTGTCAGATCCAATCCAGGGATCACTTCAGCCCACCTCTTTTTTTGTCCTAGGGGCCACTATTTTGTCCAGCAGGAAAAGCATGAACTGGTAATGTCTCAAGATTTATAATTAATTTAGTTGAATTTCTTGAAGGAGACCATGTACTGCAAATGGTTTCACAAACAGGTAGGAAGAAAAACACACAGTCCTTTGGAGAGAGACTGGAAATGTCATAATACCAAAATTTTCATATATTGTTACTTCTAGGGAAGAAGTAATTCATGAATTAACTAGGAGTTATGCATGAGTGGTTAGAATGGGAGAAAGAAAGAGAATAAATGAATGGATGGATGAATGAATGAATGAAAATCTTGTCTGCTTTGCTCCACCAGTGGTAGGTGAGATGAGGAGCAAGTTGTTAGTAAGGGCAACTCTGGGGTGGGATTGCCTTGGGAGTAGGGTGGGTGAAGCTGTGGATGGCCTTTGAGAAGAGGACTGTCTCTAGCTGGGCAAAATTGCCTTCCATGGAGTCAGAAGGTGTGGTAGTTTGATAGCTCACCAAACTTGGAGGAGAAAGGGAGGGAAGAGCATTGATTGCAGGTGACACTAATCTGTCAGAGAAGCAACTGTCATAGGCCTTGGTTCCAGAGAAATCACTGGCCAGGTAACAAAACTGAAAAACTGTGCCAGTTGGTGAAAGGAAGCTTCCAGGACAAGCTTCCTGGAGTAATAATAACAACAATGTGAGTTGCTAACTGTTGGTGAGTTCTTATTATGTGGGAAAGTCTGTGTCAATAATGTTACATGGATTATCTCTTAATAGCTCTAAAAGGTAGGTGTCATGATAATCCTCATTTTATAGATGGAAAAACTGTGTCTTTGAGTCATTTCCCTTTTGGGTTAATAAAGGGCAAATCTAAAATATTTCTTGGTATTTCATAGGACATGGATTATCAGTTATTCCTTTGGGGAAGAAAAAAGTAAGTTTCCAATTACTGGTCTTATTGGAAGTTACACTGTATTTCAAGTCAATTGACAGAAGGAGGGAGATTGGTGGTGTGAATCACAGCTTCTCAGTTTAGTTCTGTTTTTCTTTTTAATATTAAGTGCTAAAGTAATCAAGGTAATAAGTATTTAATTTGTACAGCATTTAATAGGCTATAACTTTTTTTAAGAAAGAGGAGACAGAGAGAGATAGAGAGAGAGAGAGAAAGAGAAGCAATCTTCATTTAGTTTTTCATGTGACTTTCATTCCCTAGACACATTCCCTAGACACTTTGTTGTGTATGTGGTGCTGGGGTTTGAACTTGCGTACTCATGTGTGCTAGGCAAGCACTGTAACCGCTGAGCCACTGCTCCAGCCCCGGCTATAAAGATCTTGAAAATTCTCATTTGACTCTGAAGACAACCCTAAGGGGTAATCAAAGGCAGGCAATGCTATTGGATTTTTCTTTTCAGGCAAGAACACTGTGTCTCAAGGAAGTGAAGTAAGTGATATGCACGAGGTCACTACTACATGGTAAACTAACTGGCCTCCTGAATTCCAGTACAAGCCTCTTTTCACTGTATCTCTGCATTTTGTTTTCTATGATTGATGTCATTTTAATCAGCAGCTCATATTTAAAAATCCGATTTCCACTTTCTTGCTATCCTGCAATATAACTCCTCTCCATTCCTTCTGGTAAAAAAAAAAATGACATAATCAAATGTGCCATTGGCAGGGATCCTCAGTTAATGAAGGTAATATGCTGGACCCAAAGGGAAATTCTCTGACCAGAGCTGCTCCTAGTAATAAAAAAAATTAACTTGGCCCTGCAACAACTGCACAAAAGCATCCTGCAAGGATCTTACAAAAAAAAAAAGACTTGAGCATGCTGCTCTTCCCGTTGCCTTGCCCTCCCAGGGCCCACTTCCACAGCTTGTTCAGACGATTTACCCTCAGACCTACTGCTACCCTTTTCACAGTTTTGGATCTTTATTTATCTCCCTGTTGAAATACTACCCGGATCTTCACTCTTCTTCCTACTTCTCCCTGCAGGCAAACACCTGGTGAAATTACACCCCCTCCACTCCTCTCTCGCCAGGCTGTGTTTAAGGGATTAAGACTACTCAACTCCTAAAAGGCTACTAACTACAGTAATCAAACTCTAACACCCACTGGCCAGGGCTCAGAGCAAGGCTGACTGTTACCATCTGGATTTCGTGCTGCTTGACTGTTTTTTTTTTTTATATTCGTTTGACATAGTCTTATATATTGGAGGGAATGGTTGTTAGATATTTCATGCATATATGGAAAACTATGCTGAGTGAAATATCCCAAACTCAGAGACTTACAGGCTGAATGTTTTCTCTCATATGTGGAAGCTAGAGTAAAATCTAAGACAGATTGACAGTTGGCTGCTTGACTCTTGATAGCCTATCCATAACGGGTGACCAGAAAATGACAAATGCACTAACAGTGCAAAGGAGGGAGGGGAGAAGAGAGAGATGGGGGTGAGTATCAGTGGTATTATAATCTGGGGGCTGGAGCGGTGGCTCAGCGGTTAGGGCACTTGCCCAGCATGTGCTAATGTGCGAGTGCACGGGTTCAAACCCCAGCACCCACGTACACAACTAAGTGTCAGAGCAATGAAAGCCATGTGAAAAACTCAATAAAAATTGATTCTATCTCTCCCCCCCCTCTCTCTGTCCTTCTCTCTTTAAAAAAATAAATAACTCAATCTGACAGGCCTGGAAGTAGGAGGAGGAAGAGGTCTAGAAAAGAAATAATATTAGAATGAGTATGTTACATTGAAAGAGTCTCTAGAGGGTGGCAGCAAACACTCATACTTGTAGATGATGAGAGATAGTCATTTTTCTGCCACTGATTCATAGGATTCTCACTGGTCCTGGAACAATCTCTGAGCCATCATTTTGTTGGTGCTGAGATTATGCCTTTATCAATAAGTGCAGCTCACTGTTCAAAGTTGCTGGGGGGAACTGGGGTGTGGGCGATGTGGGGGTAATTCTGGTTTAAGAATATATGCATATCATGTTATTACTTTATATGCATTTATGATTGTATAATAACTCCTTAATAAAATAAAAAAAAACATTTGCTGGGGAGAAGGCAGCAGTGAGTAAAATGGGAAGAGATACGATATCAGCTGCAATCTGGGAAATAGGTAGTTTTGAAATTCTCTCTCTCTCTCTCTCTCTCTCTCACACACACACACACACACACATACACATACAGTAGGAAAAATTGTCCTGCAGAGTAGGAGACTGTCCTTTAATTGGAAACAGGACCATCCAGAGTTTAAGAAAGGGAAGTAGTAGCTAGGTGTGGTGGTGCACACCTGTAATCCCAGCAGCTCAGGAGGCTGAAGCAGGAGGATCCAAAGTTCAAAGCCAG
>PVKS010046604.1:0-13206 GCA_004027875.1 Aplodontia rufa
TGTTTTTTTCAGTCACTACTTTGACCCACCTTGGCAAAAGTTAAGACACTGCTTCAGCATGGTTTCCTTAGTGTGGGGAAATAATTCACCCTTTAAGCACTCAGGTGTATAATATTTATATCTGTAAAGAAAAGAGAGGTGGAGCTGTCTTTCTTTCTTGACTATTGTTTAATGACCTCATATAGTTTTTATCCTCAAGAAATATTGAGTAGCTTTCAAAAACTAGTATCTGCTGGAAGCTTAATTTTAGATGTGAAAGGTATATGAAGAATCCTGGTTTGTGTAGGGTTTGTGTCTTGCATGTTTTTGCTTTCCTCTGGGAGCAATGGGATATTCAAGGGACAAATGAGTTATTAGAAAGTGCCATTCTTATCTGTGCTCCAGGAGTTGTGTTGCTGGCTGAATTTGCTCTTGAACTTAGCAGTGTTTATTTATTTGGGCTCTTTTTTTCTTTGTGTGTGTGTGTGTGTGTTTGTGTGTGTGTGTTTGTGTGTGTGTGTGTGTGTGTGTGTGTGTATTTCTTTTCCTTAATGTTTACTCATATTTTAAAAAAAATTTTTATTAAGGAGTTGAGTTATTGTACAATCGTAAATGCATATAAAGGAGCAACGTGTAAGCATTTGTTCTTAAACCAGAATTACCCCCACATCACCCACACCTCAGTTTTTTGATTCTTCTGTAGTTTGCCCCTACAAGCAATATAAATGCTTAGATTGTCAATTTTCCAAAATTAAATTATTGCATAACCATTATTTGGATTCTCAGGGGGAGTAAAGAGTATACTACATTGTTGATTATCACCCTCTTCTCCTTCCCTCTCCCCTCCCCTGACCTTCCCATCCCTCCTCCCCTTCCCTCATATCTAGGGTTGCCCTAGATTATGTGTTGCTATACCTTTTGCTGGTTCTAATGCATGAGTTTAATAGCCTTTCACCTAAGCCTGGGTTTTACTCTAGCCTCCACCAATGAGAGAAAGCATTCGATGCTTGATTCTCTGGGTTTGGCTAACTTCACTCAATGTTTCTTTATTGCGCTTCATTTACCTTCAAAGGCTGCAATATTGTTACTTCTAATTGCTGAGTCGAAATCCATTGTAAGTATGTATGTTGTATACATATATAATATATATTGTATAATATATATGTATATATATGTATGTATATATATATATACATACATACATACAACAATTTTTGGATCCATTTATCCAATGAGGGGCACCTAGGTTGGTTCCATAATTTAGCTTTTGTAAATTGAGCCGCTATGAATATATATATATATATATTTTTTTTTTGAGAGAGACAGAGAAAGAGAGAAACAACTTTATTGAGTTTTTCACATGGCCTTAGTTGCTCCAATACTTAGTTGTGTACGTGGTGCTGGGGTTTGAACCCGGGTCCTCATGCCTGCCAGGCAAGCGCCGAAACCGCTGAGCCACCGCTCCAGCCCCTGAATATATTTTTTTAAATTTATTTTTATTAGTGCATTAGTTTTACATAATGTTGGGATTAGTTGTCACATATTCCTAAATGCACACAATTCAGCAATACAGTTTGTTCAATATCCCACCCCACATCCCTCTACCTCCCTCTTCCCATCCCCTGATCCCTTGCCTTTCTTCTGAGTCCTATATTGTTCCTAAAAAACCCAAATACAGTGACATAATTCACATTTTTTAAGTATATATGACTATAGTATATACAGTGACATTTGTAACTGCTTAGAATGTACCTTGCTTTATCTTAGTTCCAACATTTCCCCTTCTCCCTTCCTATCATCCTTTGTAGTTCTTCAAAATATTTGATGATGGGATTAAACATTTACATTTTTGTATAGGTATGCAGCATAGCTTGTTCAAATATCTTATGAAATACATTGCAACTATATCACATAAATATTAACATTTTGCATTTTTGTTCTATGGATCTAAAATATGAGTTTGTCTACTTTACTCCTGAGCCTGGGTTTAGGTCCAGCCTCCACAAATGAGGGATGCCATTTGGCCCTTGACTCTCTGTTTGACTAACTTCATTCAGCATGATTTCTCCAGTGCCATCCATTTACCTTCAATAGATGCAATATCATTGTTTCTAATAGCTGAGTAGAAATCCATTATATATATGTATATACCACAGCTTTTGGATCCATTCATCCAGTGAGGGGCATCTGGGTTGGTTCTATAATTTAGCTATTGTAAATTGAGCTGCTATGAACATGGATATGGCTGTGCCACTGCTGATTCTAACTCCTCTGGGAAAATAGCCAGAAGAGGGATAGCTGGATCATATGGTGGAGCCATCCTAATTTTCCACACTGCTTTCCAGAGCGACTGTAGTTCCACCAGCAGTGTGGTAGTGTTCCTATCTCTCCGCAACCCCTCCAGCATCTGTTATTGTTTATATTCTTTATCTTTGCCAATGTGACTGGAGTAAGATGAAATCTTAATGTAGTTTTGATTTGCATTTCTCTGATTACTAGTGATTTAGAACCACTTTTTCATGTATTCATTGGCTTGCTCAATTTCCTCTGTTGAGAAGTTTCAGTTTAGGTCTTTGGCCCATTTATTGATTAGATTATTTGTGTTTGTGTTTTGTATTTGGATTGTATTAAGTTTTTTGAGTTCTTTGTAAATTTTGGGTATTACTCCCCTATCAGAGGAATCACAGATCATGATTATCTCCCATTCTGTAGGTTGTCTCTTGACAATTTTGACCAGTTCCTTAACTGAGCAGAAGCTTTTTAGTTTAATGGCATCCGACTCATTGATTTTTGATATTATTCTTTCGCTTTGGGAGTCTTGTTGAGGAACTCCCACATGTTGGAGTGTTGGTCGTAATTTTTCTTCTAGCAGTTGTATGGTGGCTAGTTTTATTCCTAGTTCCTTGATCCATTTTGATTTGATTTTTGTGTAAGATGAGAGATAAGGATCTAATTTTAGCTTCCTACAAATGCCTGTTCAGTTTGTCCAGCACCATTTTTTTGAATAGGCTATCATTCGTTCATGTTATATTTTGACCACCCTTTTTCAAAGATCAGATGTTTAAAGATTTGTGGGTTTGTCTCAGAGTCTTCCTTTCTATTCCATTGGTTTTCATGCCTGTTTTGATACCAGTACCATACTGTTTTTGTTACTACAGCTATATAATGTAGTTTTAGATCTGCTATTGCAAATCCCACCTGTTTATCTTTCTTGCTTAGTAATGTTTTGGCTGTTCTGGGTTTCTTGTTGTTCCAAATGAATTTGAAAATTGCATTTTCTGTATCTGTAAAGAATGACATTGGAATCTCGATGTGGATTGCATTGAATCTGTATAGGGCTTTTGGCAGAATGGCCATTTTAATTATATTAATTCTGCCTAACCAAGAGAATGGAATATCTTTCCATCTTCTCAGGTCTTCTTGAATGTTTGATAATTTTCATTGTAGAGGTCATGTTTACGAGTAATATTTATTCTTAGATTTATTATGAGATAGGTTATAGACCTTGAGTTTACCAGGAGTAGCATTCTGATTTTTGGCATAGATTTTGCCAGTGCCAAACTATGTCTCTTTTTTTCATTTTTGAGGGGATATAATGTCTGAGTAAATAGGAGAACTGTAGGAGACTAATAATAGATTCTCAAAACCCGTAGCAGCTGCTTGAGTGGCAGCACATAGGTTTCTGTGGAGTCATCTAGCTTTGGTGCATGTGATGCTGCCTTGCATCTTCTCCTAAAGAAGATTTTACATGGGACCAATATAGCCATATGTCACTTAGACCCTCATACCTCAGGTGAGGGCTATTGTGCTTTGAATATGAGGTGTCCCCCTTTAAAAGCTTGTGGGACAGTGTAGTCATGTTCAGATATAAAATGATTTGATTATGAGAGCTGTGACCTAATCATGGATTAGTCCCTTGATGGATTAATTACTTAAATTAATAAGTATGACAGTACTGGGTGGTAATGGTAGCAATGGGACATGGGCTAGAGGAGATAGGTCATTGGAGGTTGTGTTCTTGGGAATTAAGTCTTGTTCTCCTGGCTCCCCCTCCCCTCCTCCCTCCCTCTCTCTCTTTCTTTCTCTCTCTCTCTCTCTCTCTCTCCCCCCTCTCTCCCTCTCCCTCTCTCCCTCTCTCTATTTCTGGCTACCATCAGGTGAGTAGCTTTCCTCCTCCATGCCCTCCCTTTCATGATCTCCCACCAGGATGTTCTGCCTCACCTTAGGCCCAGAGCGATGACCTAGACTGGCCATGGATTGAATCTTTAAAGCTGCTTGCTCAAATTAACTTTCCCTGCTTTAAGTTGTTCTTACTAGGTAACATGGGGCATGTTCTGAGAAATATGTAGTGAGATGATTCTGTCATCACTGTCATTATATGAGTATCATAGAGTGTGTTTACAAAATCTCAGATGGGTACGATGTCATTGATTTTATATTCCATCATCTACCAAAGCATTGATTTGGGACATGACTTGTAAGCTCAAGTTTCTTCCTAAAATTATTCCTCAGGGAAGATAGTAGGACGTGTCATTAAAAATTTGATTTTTCTATTAATATTTCATTTTGAATTACTTTTTCATTAGTGTGTGTGTGTGTGTGTGTGTGTGTGTGTGTGTGTGTGTGTTTTAAATTGACTTTGTTTTACATAGAAGTTTTAGGTCCATAACAAAATTGAAGTCATGTATTGGAATCATACCAGGCAGGGCCTTTTCAGATTGACTTCCTGTACTTAATAATTTGCATTTGAGGTTTCTCCATGTTTTTTCATGATTTGATAATGTTGTTATGTAACAAACCAAAGTGATTGTACCATTTGCATTCTCACCACCTGTGAATGTGAGTTCTGTGTCCTCAGCAATATTTGATGGTGTCAGTGTTTTGGTGTTTGGCCATTCCAGTTAGTGTTTTGTGGTATCTCATTGTTTTAATTTGCAGTTCTCTAACGATATATGAAGTTGAATATCTTTTCATATGCTTTTTTGCCATCTGTGTATCTTCTTTGGTGAGGTGTCAGTTCAGGCCTTTTGTTCATGTTTTAAGTGGATTGTTTATTTTATTGATGAATTTTTTTGGGGAAATTTTAGTTTTCTATTTTTAATTGATAGTATAATAATTATACACATTTATGGGGCACTGTGTAGTAGTGTTTTCACACATATATACAGCTAATTACTTGAGTTTGAATAATTTGCATATGACTTATCAGTTATCATTTCTTTGTGTTGAGAACATTCAAAATCCTCTCTTCTAGCTGTTTTGAAATATACAATATATTATTGTTACCACAGTGTATAATATAAAACTAGAACATATTCCTTCTCTCTGTGACTTGGTACCTTTTATTCACACACCTACTCCTACTGCCTTTTTCTATTCTTTGTTAAGCACCATTTTTCTTTCTACTTCCACGAGATAGACTTTTTTTTAGGTTTCTCAAACGAGTGAGATCATATGGTATTTGTCTTTTTATGTGTATTTTTTTTATTTAACATAATATCCTCCAGGCTTGTCCATGTTGGTGTAAATGGCAGTATTTCATTCTTTGATATGGCTGAATAGATAGTATTGTGTTGTGTAAGTATATCATCTTTTCTTTATCTGTTGATGGAACTTTAGATTGATTCTATAACTTGGCTATTGTGAATGATGCTGCAGTGAACATGGGAATGCAGGTGTCTTTTCAGCACTCCAATTGCATTTTCTTTGTCTGCGTATCTTGTAGCAGAATTGCTGGATCATATGGTAGTTTTATTTCTAGTTTTTAAAGGAGCCTTCATACTATTTTCCTTAGAAGCTATGCTAATTTATAGCCCAACAGTGTACTAGGGTTCTTCATTTCCTCACCAGCACTTATATCTTCTGTCTTTTTACTAATAGTCATTCTTAGTAGAGTGAGATGATTTTGTTATGATTTTGATTTGCCAAATGATTAGTGATGTTGAACATTTTTAAAATATACCTGTTGGCCATTTTTATGTCTTTACTTTTTCATTTTGAGACGGTCTTACTGTGTTGCCCAGCATCGCTTTGAACTCACCATCCTCCTGTCTCAGCCTCCTGAGTATCTGGGATTACAGGCAAACAACATCAAACCCAGCTTGTATGTCCTCTTTTGAAAAGCATTTGTTTAGGTCTGTTGACCATCTTTTAATTGGATTTTTGGCTATTAAAATACTTGAATTCTTTATATATTCTGGATATTACCCCATTGTTAGATGCATACTTTATAAATATTTTCTTGCATTCTATAGGTTGTCTCTTCACTGTATTGATTATTTCCTTAGCTCAGTGGAAGGCTTTAGTTTGATGTAATCATCTTTGTGCTTTTTTTTTCTTTTGTTTTGTTGCCTGTGCTTTTCAGGTCATATCCAAAAACATTATTGCCCAGACCAATGTCATGAAGCATTTCTCCTGTTTTCTTCCTGTAGTTTTATGATTTTTGGTGTTTAAAACTTCATTTCATTTTGAGTTGATTTTTGTATATGATGAGAAATAGGGGTCTAATTTTCATTCTTTTCCATAGGATATCCAGTTTTCTTATCACCATTTGTTAAAGATACTATTCTTTCCCCAAAGTATATTCTTGGCACCTATGTCAAAAATCAGTTAACTTTTACTACATAGATGTATTGACGCACAGTTGTCTGTGTGTCCGTTTTATGCTGGTACTGTGGTGTTTTGTTTACCATTGGTGGTGTGTTTTGTCATCAGGTAGCATAATACCTTCAGTTCTCCACCACCTTTTTTTGCCCCTCAAGATTTCCTCGGTGGTTGTGTGTTTTGTGTTTTTATATGAATTTTAGTGTTGTTTTTTTCCCATTTCTTTGAAGAATGGCATTGATACTTTAATGGCCTAAATCTGTAAATTGCTTTGGGTAGTGTGGCCATTGTAATATTTTTCCAATCCACGAACATGGAATATGTTCTTGTTGGTGAATTTTAAGAGTTCCTTTTAGGGGGCTGGAGCGGTGACTCGACGGTTACAGTGCTTGCCTGGCATGTGCAGGTACACGTGTTCAAACCCCAGCACCCACATACACAACTAACTCTGACAGCAACAAAAGCCATGTGAAAAACTCAATAAAAATTGATTCTCTCTCTCTCTCTCTCTCACTGTCCTTCTCTCTTAAAAAAAAAAAAAGAGTTCCTTTTATAGTATTTCATATAACAGTATTTTTTCGGATATGCCTTCTGCACATATTTTCTCCTAGTTTTTGCCTTACCTTCTCATTGCCTTGTTTTAATTTGAATAACAAAATATTGCTTGGACATACTGTGTGGAAAGTCCTCAGTCATTATCATTTTGTGTTCTTACAGAGGTTACCTGATAGATTTGGCTTAAAAAAATAAAAGTTAAAGTGATCAGATACATTTAGGATAGTCCTAGGGCTACCATAGGTTTTGTGAGAAAGCTTTGTGAAGAGCAGTGTGTAAATGATTATGTTGTAGTAATTGCATATATATGTGTGTACTTATAGGATAAATGGGAAAAAACCATTTTCCCTGTTTTACATAGATGAGTTCTTTGAGCTTTGATAAAAGTTCCATGCTGGGCTAGGGATGTAGCTCTGGTGGAGCACTTGCTTAACATATGTGGGATGTGGTTGCATATGGGATGCTATTTGCTTGAGGAGATAAACTAACATTAGGAAAATTGAGTGAGAGGTCAATCATTCAAAGCCTTCTTTTATGCTGCTATTTTTCTTAACAATTTGAATTGTTGATTTTCTTCATTAGGATACCCTTTGGAGAACTCCGAGTTGGTGTTTTGTTTGTTACTCTCTATACTTTTATTAACTCCGTGGTATGTTGTCACAATTGCCTTTTTTCTTATTGATATCAGTAATTTATTTTTTTCTTTGTCTCTTGAGAACTCTAAATTGTTGAATCAAAGATTTAATTGTACTCTTGTTATATAGGATATTGTACCTGTGGATGCCTCTTACGAAGTAAAAGAACTGTATGTACCAGAAAATAAACTTCATCTGGCAAAAACAGATGCAGAAACATTACCAGCACTGAAAATTAATAAAGTAAGTTCTGTGTTTCTTTTTAAACTGATGGATGCAGTCTTCTATACTGCTAGTTTGGTGAATGTTTGAGCAGTGTTTGAGGCCAGGGGCAGCTAGAGGCTGGGAGTGAGGGTGTTATTGTGCATATCATAATTTCCCAGGATGAGGGATATGTTTAATTTTTGAAATAGTATTCACACATTACCATTGCTTTTAGTCATAATATTTATTTATTTGAAATGTCAAACAGCAAAAGATTTTATGAGATTTTTAGGCTTAACAGAAAGAATGGGTTCTAAAACTTAAGAAATACTAGTCTGTAATAATTCAAATGAGCATTTTCCCTTTAAACATGCTTCCTAATTTCCTGCCCCATACATACTTTCCCTTTCATATATTAAGAATAATTCTATTATTTATCTTAGCCCTAATGATATCAAAATCCCAGTAAAAACTTGCTTAATTAAACTAGACATGATGGAATGGAAATTCTTAATTTTCAAATCATAGAGAATCTTTAATTGTACCATTTATATGTATTTTTATTTTTTTTATTTTTTTTTAAAGAGAGAGGGACAGTGAGAGAGACAGAAAGAGAGAAACAACTTTATTTAGTTTTCCACATGGCCTTAGTTGCTCCAACACTTAGTTGTGTATGTGGTGCTGGGGTTTGAACCCGGGTCCTCATGCTTGCCAGGCAAGCGCCGAAACTGCTGAGCCACCACCGCTCCAGCCTATATGTATTTTTAAAATATAGATCAAGGAATAAGAATATGGAATAAAAGCTGGATTTCCCAGTCTTTTATCTAAGGTAGCAAAAATCCAAAACACCCAGCAAAGTGCCAAATCTGAAAGGAGAAAGAGCAGCAAAACTGGGCGTGGAGACAGACTCTATTCAAGTAGTTACTCAAATCCATGGTAGAAGTTGTTGATCTCCATGTGCTTTGTGTGACTGCATCTCTGACTCTTGGACATGCTATGGGATGTAGGGAGGAAGACCTGTAGCTCACTGAGGCAAAGGAACCACAGAGTTGTCAGCGATGACTTTGAATAGAATGAACATGCATGTATAAAAAGAATGAGAATGAATGAATCTAAAACCCAAAAAGACAGTACCTTTTTATAAATGTGAATTTTCTTCAAAACAGGGGTTCTCACATGTGTTTAATCCACAGTACACCTTGGGGACACACTGCCATTCTTTTCACCTCCTCACAGTCCCTTCTTCCAAATATATCACGTTGGGGCTTAAGGTTTCAACATAGGGATTTGGTGGGTGGGGAACATAGACATTTATCCCCTAAAAGACACCATCTAGAATTGGCTTCTCATAGAGATAATAAGTCACTATCAAAGGTATAGGAAAAATTAATAAGAGGAAAATTTGAAAGTGAAAAAAATTTTACTCATAATGCAGTTTCTCCTGTGAATTGAAGCATGGGAATTCCTTATCGTTATTTGATTTCGTAGTAGGACACATTGGCTAACTTGCTGTGGGAATAAATAGGAGACTGTATTTCATTGCAATCCACTTGGCCAGGTGCTTCATCTTTTTTCATTAGAGAGCCACTTCTATATCCAGTTAAAAAAGGAATGTGTCCAGTAATGAAATACACAGTTCATCAATTCTTCTGTGTTCTAATGAGAAATCCTGGAAATCTGAAAGTTCAAGAAATAATAGCCTTTGTAAAATAACCATATTCTATCATGGGTGACGGACTTTTTAAATTTCTTTTGGTTTAGATCAGTGATCATGAAAGTATAGTTGCCAGATTGTTTCTGTTGCATTTCGAAGGAATATGATAGAAATACAGGATCTTAGGCCCCACAACAAACTGACTGAATTAGAAACTGAGTGCAAAACAATTTTCTTTTAATAAACTTTTCAGAGATGTCTGATGTACATTAATGTTTGAGAGCTACTGGTTTAGGTAATGCTGTCTTTATTAGAAATACTTGGTCTGTGTTTTTTTAATTAAAAAAAATTTTTTTTGCAGTAGGGGAGATTGAACCCAGGGATGCACTCCCATTTTATATCACCACTTGTTTTGAGTTTTGTTTTGAGACAGGGCTTTGCTAAGTTACCCAGGTTGGCCTTGAACTTTTGATCCTCCAATCTCAGTCCCCCAAGTGTCTGGGATTGCAGGCATATGCCACCATGCCCAGCAGGATTTTAATTTTGAAAATAATGGAAAAAGAAAACAATTTAAGGAGTTCAAAGCCAGCCTCAGCAACTTAGCCACAGCCTGAGCAACTTGGCAAGATTGAGACCATGTGTCAAAATAAAATATGAAAAGGGTGGGGGCTCAGTGGTTAATTGCCCCTGGGTTTAATTCCTGGTATATATATATATATAAATCCTAAATCTAAAGGCCTTTGTTGCTTATATTTATAAATGAATGAAATGGAATTTTTTGCTTTCTTGCTGATTTATTAGGTGGATATGCAGTGGGTGCAGGTTTTGGCTGAAGGTTGGGCAACCCCCCTGAATGGCTTCATGAGAGAGAGAGAATACTTGCAGTGCCTTCATTTTGATTGTCTTCTGGATGGTAAGATATTTAAATTCAATATTGCATTGTATATAGAAGACAGATTATATAGTTTTAGGTATGTCACTATTCATAAAAATTAATGGTAATATCTTAACCATTGTGTCCCAAGTTTTCAATTCCATGTATAGTTCAACAAAATTGACATAGATACATTAAAATAGGTTGGAAATCAGAATCTGGAGCATATATAGAATTATAGTAATTAATGTCATGTTATAATTATTAATTTATACTATAGTTATTTTTATAATACTATGGATCATATGGATATTTATATAAAGAGATACATGTAAACATATATACACATATATAGATACATGTAAATATAGATACATGTAAATATATAAATATATATATGTATTTTGTGCATATATACAAAAATTTTTATAGATGTTCCACATCTGGGATGATGGGGCAAAATGGTTAAACAGAGGTACTTTTTTAAAGCTGTTACATTGTGGGGCTGGAGCAGTGGCTCAGCAATTACAGTGGGTTCGAACCCCAGCACCCCACGTACACAATGAAGTGTCAGAGCAATGAAAGTCGTGTGAAAAACTAATAAAATTGATTCTCTCTTTTTCTCTCTCTCTCTCATTGTCCCTCTCTCTTTAACAACAACAACAAAAAACCTGTAATATTGATGCTGAACACTTTTGAACTGTGAGAGCTTATTTCCATTTCCTTGATTATGATTTATTTCAGAGGGAGAGGGAGAACTTAGAGGTTAGGGTGGGAGCATGGGTTGTAAAGGCAAATACAGTTTTCCTGTGCCACATCCTCCTGTTCATTGTGGAAAAGCTCCTTCTAGAACTGTGCACATACACACCAAATTTAGCTGTACTAAAGCCCAAGTAGAGCCTTCTACCATGTAATCATGGAGCCCAAGTTAGGGAATCCTGAAATAGATACTAAACACATGGTTCCTGTTCTCTTAAAGCATTAAAAAAAATTGCCAATGGACTTAGTACCTAGTATATGATAATAATAAGGTCTGTTTATATTATATACTGTTCATCAGTGTACTTGAGGATACAGTAAAGAAAATATTTTGGAATATCACAGAACTCTAGTAAATTGCTACTAAGTTCTTGTATGCATGACTTCTTTTAACTGGGGAGTGAAATTGATATTAGAAAATATAATTGTTAATTATTCTCCTCAAGAAACTTTACCATAAGAACATAAGAATTGACTTCTGTACTTTGAGTTTCTTCCTTGAAATTATTGGTGGTCTTTACAGATTGTGTGTTTGTAGTGGCTCAGTCTTAGGCTTAATGCAATTCTATCTATTAATGTAAACGGTACCTAGTAGTGATAATTTGTCACCTTTGTCCAAATAAGACATGTTATGCATGATTCCCAAAAAAATATGGTTCACTAAGTAAGCCCAAATATGAATTCACATTTTATTTGTCTAAACTGTACACCACGATAGATAAGAAAGACTTTTGCAGGTTGAAAGGTTAGAACCTAGACTGTGCCTTTGATCTGGCTAAGAGTATGTTTTGGTCTTAATGGAGATACTGATTAATGCCTTTATTTTTTGGCCTGTGATAGCCGATATTGGTTTGATTCTGAATATATTAAAAAACAAACAAACGTGTGGGGCAGTTTTGTCTTCCTGTTGCAGTGATATCAAGAATACTCAAATATGTGTAAACAAATTGTGACTTAAAATGTAGTTATTTGTATTTTGTTTTCAATAAGGATTTTAATTTTCCTTGCAAGGTTCTTGAAACCATAGCTTTTAGTCTCATTCATATAGTGGGTGTGCACGATGGATTTTTGGTATTGTTGATTGTGACCAGCTGATGCTAAACAATTTTTTACATTTTAATTCTTGTAAAAACTTTTTCCAGTTTGAAGAATTGTTGTGAGAAATATTACTACACATAGTGTTGATTCTTGTAAC
Source organism: Aplodontia rufa (assembly GCA_004027875.1). Taxonomy (NCBI): domain Eukaryota; kingdom Metazoa; phylum Chordata; class Mammalia; order Rodentia; family Aplodontiidae; genus Aplodontia; species Aplodontia rufa. Next base: position 12,459 of record PVKS010046604.1, read on the forward strand.
TTTTGCTATTTTTTTAAACTTCTGTGATTGTTGCTTGTACTCCCTGCTGTTGTAGTTCATTCCTTCTGATTTTCTATGCCAGGCACCCAGTGAATACGTGTCATTGGAACCATAGCCCTTTTTTTAATTTGAAGTTTGTTCACTGAAGTGGGAGGTGGATGTAAGTTAGGCTTGTTGAGTAATCCACGCTGTGTGTTTTATGTTCTCTTGTGCCCTGCAGGGGGTGTCATTAACTTGTCAGTGCCTATAGTCCTGACAGCCACCCAAGAAGAGAAGGAGAGGCTGGACGGCTGTACAGCATTTGCTCTGATGTATGAGGGCCGCCGTGTGGCTATTCTTCGCAACCCAGAGTTTTTTGAGCACAGGAAAGAGGAGCGCTGTGCCAGACAGTGGGGAACAACATGCAAGAGCCACCCCTACATTAAGGTCCTGAATATCCCTTGAAGGATTTTATGTTGATTTGGCAATAACATTTGTGCCCAGAGGTGGAAGCTCTGTGTATTAATTGCTCCATTGGAATTGTTAAGATTTTGCAGAATTGTAACTGCATCTTAAATTAGTGTAGTGAGCTTGTGGGCTTGTCATTTTGGTCCAGATAAATATTTATGCAATAAATACTTTAAATTTTGTACATTTTGGTGATAGAGATTGGACCCAAGTCCTCATTCATGGTAAGAACATGCTCTACCACTTAATTATACCTCCAGCCTATAACAAATACTCTTAAAATATCTAGTATATTTACCAG
>PVKS010046605.1:0-13214 GCA_004027875.1 Aplodontia rufa
CACCCCTAAACCCACCTTGAAGTGTGCACACACACGCACACACACGCACCGCACGCACACACGTGCGCGCACACCCCTAAACCCCTGCCTACCTATACCTATTTTTTTCTCATGAGTCCGTAGTTCACTGGGCTGTTTCTCTGCTGGTATGGCTTTGGACTCACTCATGTGACACTGGGCTGGATCATCCAGCGGCCCCACTCACATGTGCTGGGTGTCAGGGTCGCAGAAAGCCCCTCTATGGCATCCTTCATGCACAAGGAGACCCCGCAGCCTTGTGGACGGAACAGTTTTGGAGCCTCCAGGGGCACGTGTAGAAGCGGAAGGTCGTTGAGGCTACCCTGTCACCTGGCCAGCATTCTGCTGGTCACCTTAGTTGTGGGGCTGGCCCAGATTTACAGCAGAGGAGCAGATACCACTTCTCAACGGCCAGAGCAGCAGAGGACTTTGCAGTGGATTCCTGAGAGTGCCTTCTGTGAGCCTCTGACGCTAACCCTATTGAAAATGCATCCGGGCGAGGTGTGTCGACACTAGTGTTGCTTGCACTACGCAGGCCAGGCCCGGCTAAGGCTTCAAGGGGAGGCAGCTTCGGAGTCCAAGGAGTGACCCCCTGGCGAGATGCTTTGAAAGCTCAGGGCGTCTGACGAAGCCAACCCTTGGACACACACATCTGTTGCCAGTCTTAGCAGACAGGGACAGATTTCACGGTGTCCACACTTGAGGGGGAACAGTGCCATATACTGTCACTGTCACAGCCCACGGGGCTCTTTCATGACGTCGCCATCGCCTTAGGGATGTTTAGTCTGTTACGGCAGCAGTCGGCTCATCGCACATGCTTTGTAATCAGCTAGACGAAGGCACAGAGGAGACACCTTGGGGGAGACGGCTGCTCTGAGAAGGAGCCGCATCACATCACGGTAATTAGCACCCACAGCCCATGCATCCGTGGCTCTGCCATGAGGCCCTCGTTCGTTACCGGGCCTTCGAGCGCCTGTACCTACATCGTTGTGTAAAATGAAAACCAGATGCAGAACCAAATGTTCCATGCAGGAGAAAAGTGGGTACAGAGCAAGACTGCGGGACCTCAAGGCTGGTGGGGTCACCGCTCGTAAGCAGAGGCCAGGAAACCGCTCCCAATGGGGAGCCGCTTCCAGAAACCACAGAAGAAAGAGCGAGGCATCACAAATACATTTTCAAATGCATAGCACAGAGCGAAAAGGGCTGTGCACAATTTGCAGATTATGTCCCCTTCCGGGGGACGTCAGGTACGTGGCTGTGTCCCTGGTGCTACCGCAGAGTTCGATCCTCCAACCTTCAGAAAGCAATGTTACCCTCTTTCAGAGTGTTATTTTGATATGAAAAGCCTCTCTTCTTTGCCAGAGAGAGGAAAAAAATACAATATTTACAGTAAACGAGAAGACCACATTGTGCTCAAGCATGTGTAGTGTGTGCGTATTCTGTGCAAGAAAATTAAAAGTCTCTGCTTTCCATTCGGAAGCAATTAGAGCATGTCTTTCATGGTGGCTGGAAAACAGACGTGGGTCTCCTAAGAGTCTGCAGTGCAGAAGGTGGAGCCAGCGTCACATTCGTCTCCAGGTGCCTCCTCTAGGTTGCGCTCCAAGCCCAGGCCTGTGGGCCACTGAGCTCTGGTAGAGCGTTGAAGAGTCCTGTTGGTCCAGGAGCCCCCTCAGAACAGGGGATTGGGTGACTGAGCCATGCCTGGAGAAAGGGGCTCCACTGACCATTCCAAAATTCTCCATAGAGGCTGGAAAGTCGAGGCTAGTGCCTGGGGTTTGTTGATGCCAAGAATCAACACATTTCCAAATATCCGACAGTCCAGCCTCACAGCTTGGAGCCATCTGCTTGAGCAAAGCTGACTCATGAGGGCATTACAGCTAACCGCGCTCACTAGCAGCCCCTCGACTGCAGAGGCTTAGCAGAATGAACATTTGTTCCTTTTCAAGTCAGGGACCAAGGACATTTCAGCCGGGGCTCTGCACCTGTTCAGGAACCTTGGGCTTCCCCCCGTTCATGGTGCCAGCGTCTCTGGGACCTGAAAATGAGGATCCAGGCTGAGATGAGGGTCACGTAAGCCCTGAGCACCTCCTCTGCTGTGCAGAACTCTGTTACATCATCCCACTGACAGGAAGAGGCTGAAACCTGCCTCGAGCCCAGGGCCACGTGCATGAGCAGCGGCAGTCTCTGGGTCCCCTGCTCTGCTGAGGACAGGGAGAGGTGACCTTGGCAGTCAGGGAGATGGCCATCAAGCTGACCACTCAGGAGGCCTCTCTGGTGGCCCCAGGTGAACTACAGTGGAAGTGACTTCCCATACAGGAGAGATTCTCAGCAAGAGGGACATTCTCTGCAGTGACTAGACCCCACCTCAGCCACCCCTGCCACCGTGCAGAAGCACAGTCACTGACTAGGTCACCCCTCCCTGGGTGTCCCAGTTTTCTCGTCTCTGATGTTGTGGTTCTTGTGTGTGGGAAACCTGTTCCCCTTGTGTAAGGACCTGCCACCACGGGAGATTTAAGGACAGGGACAGCTGAAGAACACGTGTGCCATTCTAGACACAGGACCCTCCTTCCAGTCTGTAAATTATGGATATTGGTTTAAAGAAGTCTTTGTCTCTTAAAATAAGTTCTCAGTGCTCAGGATTAGAAGCAGCTGGAGGTCTCCAGAGGGTCGGAGCGTTCAGATGTGCCCCGCGTACTTTTCCAGTAGGCACAACAGATGTTCCAAAATGACACGCATACCTGTCGTGCCAGCAAAGCCACATCCGTGGGCTGCCTGCCCCGGTACAAGTGCTGCTGGCTGCGGTGGGCCCGGGACCACCGCAGGGTGTACAGCCAGCGAGCTCCTGGTGGGGACTGTGTCACTTCCTCTGGCAGGGAAGCTGCATGGATCAGGATTGGAAATGCAGCCCTGCACTCTGAATGCTGGTTCTTATGTTTTAATCGATTTAATTTAATTAAACTTTGAACATCTGTGGAGTGCAAAGTGCGTAATAACTCCATGGAGCAAAGCGCCGTAGACATTTGTGTTCATCACCATGAGCAGCAAGGTGTGACCTCCCCCAAAATTACATCCCTTAGGCTTGTTGCTGTATCTGGATCATGGTGTGAGCGTGGCCTGCTTAGACCTGGCCGTCTTTTTCTGTGTTACTGGAGTTACGTTGCGATTACAGAGAAGCTGCAGATTCCTGCCCTGGTGAACTCTGCGAGCCTGCAGCGAGGTCCGGGCTGTGTTCCGGGGCCCAGCTGCAGTCTGCCTCACTTGTGCTGCGCCTGCTGTTTGTGAGTGCTGTGAATGCTGATCACCTGCGAGGTGTACGTCACCTGCCGGGCTGTGACCTCCGAGGCTGGGGAGTGACGGCGTAGATGTGCTCCGGCACGCATGCGTGTTATGATTGTGGTCTTGTTTGGAACTTGCCCTCAGTCTGTCCGTCTGAACTGTCGGGTGACACTGTCACAAGGGATTGTTCCCCTAGAATGGCAGCTGTGTGCATGGGCTGTGGTTGTCCCAGGGCCTCTGCTTTCACTTTCAGCTCACCGGAAGCTTTGGGAATGGGGCCAGTGTACCCAGCGTCTGGGACTTGATGCGATGTCCTGACTTGGATGGGACTGGGCGTTTGGATCTCTCATGCCCCAGTTGGTCTCCATTCCATTAAGAACCTTCGTCAACACACGTCCAAGTCCTGTTTCTGTGTCTGTGTGTAGGATTGAACCTGTATCCAGCATAGAATCCTTTCCTTGTTTTCCGTTTTTGATGTGTGTGTGGTACCAGGCAATGAACCCCAGGTTCCTTAACCACTGAGACTCATCCCCAGCCCCTTTTTATTTTTTACTTTGAGACAGGGTCTTACTAAGTTGCTTAAGGCCTTGGTAACTTGCCGAGGCTGGCCTTGAACTTGCAATCCTCCTGCCTTAGCCTCCCAAGTTGTTGGGATTACAGGCACGTGCCACCATGCCTGGCCCAGCATAGGAATCTTGATGCAGGATTACCCTTGATGGAGGAAGTCAGCAATTGTGTCCCTGCTCAGCTGATCTGCTGCTCCCACCTTGGACCACTTTTGCAAACTTGAGCTTTTCCAAAAATGTTTTATTTCTTGCTCCCGTGTTTCCGTCTTGAATTAGCAGCAGCTGTACTCTGTGTCATCAGCCTCCTGGAACCCAGGCAGGAGGAGCTGCCTGCCACTTGGGACATGGTGGTCTCCCAGCAGGAGGAAAGGACACCCCAGGGGCACCAGGTGATGGCTCTTGACCTGGTGCCCAAAAGGAGCTCACCTCCCACCAGGGGCTTTCCTTGGCAAGTTCGGGATCAGGTCTGAGGCAGCTAGGGGAGGGAAGCACTATCTTCCCACAGGAAAAGGAAGCAGAGATCCTGAAGACCTCAACTGCACCCTGACTCTCCTGAGGTCCTTTGGAAATCGGAAGCGGTTGGCTGTGGCTGTTGGCAGCCGTGTGGTGTGCCATTAGACAGAGATGGCGCATTCCCTCCTTTCTGATCCCCACCACCACAAAGGTGAGTGAGAATCACGGTTGTCCAGATACCTCCAAGATACAAAGCAGCCAGGAAGTTTGCAGAAAGCATCGCAGAGCCGACGCTTGCCAGGACCTAGTGGCTACTGCTCCCGCCTCTACTCCCAGTAACTCCTGACCCCCGGTTTTGGGAACCTGAGATCTGCTTGTGTTTCATCTGTGGTTCCCATAAACATCTCCTTTCCTCAGACATTTCATTCCAGGAGAAGACTGGAAGGAGTCTGCTCCTTTCACCAAACTGCAAGAGTTAAAATAATAAAATCAACTGCTAGGAGATGAGGGGAGAGGAGTTCACCTCCAGAGATGGGGCGTCCCAGAGCCAAGACACAGACAGAATTCACCTTCCACTGGAACCCTGTTAAGAATCTTCTGTTAACAGATGATAATTGTGTAGGTTTGTGGGCTACAGTTTGAGGTTTTAAAGTTTGTATACATTGTGACATAATTAAATCAAATCAATTAACACATCCTTCAACTTCCTTATCTGTCATTATGATATATTTTTCATACCCTCTTAGTTATTTTGAAATACATAAGACATTATTATCAACTCATCACTGTTCTTAAAACTTATTTCTTCCGTTTAGCTGAACCCTTCTGCCCTTGGATCCCCCCACGCACTTCCTGTCCCTTCTGCCATGTGTTCAACTGTCAGATCTCACATGTAAGTGAGATAAAGCAGTATTCGTCTCTTGTGTGAGGCTTATTTCCCTTGGCATGATATCCTCCAGTTTAACCCAGGTTGTCACAAATAACATGAATCGCCCCTTTTTAAGACTGCGTAGTTTTCCGTTATGGATGCATCTCCAGCGGACTTGACCGAACGTGGTGGATGGTGTTGTCTCGCCAGCACCTCAGCAAGCATAGGCTAAGCCAGACAGCATTATTCAGCCAGCCCTGATTCAGCCAGGCACACTGTGTGCCGGGCGTTATTGTAAGTCCCTGGCCTGGCTTTCAGTGCATTTGATTCTTAACTCTGCTACGGGCAGATGTTTCTTCAATTTAGTTATTCCTTTTAGAGCTGAAAATAAGAATTTGACTCACAATTGAGAACTTCTCTAGCTCTGAAGCTCTATAAATAAATGAAGTCTGTTTATGAAAAGATCAGAGTGACGGGGTGGAGGTGGAGGCTGGCGAGGAAGCTGTATTCTGCGCAGGGCCTCCTTTGTCTTGTGAAACGCAGGGGAGTAGAACTTACAACTGGCCTGAGTTTGGATTCAGTTGCTTTTGTGCCCTGCTTGATGCAAAAAAAAAAAAAAAAAAAAAGCAGTAAGGATTGTGTGAAGGTTGACTAAGTCACTTAGCTGGGAGAGACGGCTGAGTGGGCTGGCTGTCGGACTTTTGTAAAATGCTTCATTGCTGATCCATTGGATATGGAATCTGTTTTCTCTCTCTGAGTTTGGAATAATCTGACTAATTCAGTTTATTCTATATGAAATCTGCGGACCTAAGAAAGATCCCTAAGTTAAAAGCTCCTAAAAAGAATTCCCAGGGCTGGAGCAGTGGCTCAGCAGTTGGAGTGCTTGCCTGGCATGTGCAAGGACCCGGGTTTGAACCCCAGCACCACAAATACAGCTAGATATCCGGGAAACAAAGGACAGATGAAAAAATAAATGAAATTGATTCTCTCTTTCTCACTCTCCCTCTCTCTTAAAAAAAATTATTTTCAGTTTTGCTTTGTAAAAGCAGTATGCATTTTATGAGTGGTTTTGCTTACAAATGCAACTGGTGGCCAGATTTCTGGATTCTTTGGACCAGCAGTGGCCACAGTGAAAGGCCAAGTCACTCATTTGAACTGTGGGCAAATGAAGAATTTCTCCTTCCTTCTTAAACTTCTGTCTTGAATCAGCAGCCCTCAGAACAACAGGCCTGGCAGTGTAGACCCCGGTGGGTAACCTAGATCTTGCCAGTGCCACCAAGACCCCACAGGCCTGTTCTTCAAGGTCTGTTCTGTTCCCTGTTGCTGCTGGACACCAGGCCTATGGAAGTCAGTGAAAAGCGGTGGAATTTAAAGTCACATGGACCCAGGTTCAAGTGAAACGTAGTCGAGTTCTTTACTAAGTGGTTCCCCCATCTGTGCAGCAGGGTGAGAGGCTCCTGGTAAGAAGAATCGAGATGGGAGGAGTTGTGCGGGGCCATCAGCCCTGTGCCTGGCCAGTGCTGGACACCCGTGGCTGCTGTCCCTTTGCACACACGTGGCGATAGGAATCCTGATTCTTCCTTGACCTTTCTGGAGAGCCGTCTGCACAGCTGGCCGCCTGTGGCCTGGATATGGCCAAGAGCGGCGTTCAGTGGAACTAACTCTGTGCTTAAAGAATGTTTGGAATTTGGTGCAAGCGTTCAAAAAAAAAAAAAAAAAAGATTTTCAGAGGAGAGTCTGGATTTCTGGCTTTATTGGAAGTGGAGACTGGCAACGCTGCAGCTCCTCTTCTCTCCCCGCAGGGCCAGCGGGCAAGTCACCAGCTTCCGTTAGGTAGAGATGTGTGCCCTGGGCTCCCTCCCCTCCTCCCCGTTGCTGCCTGGGCCCTTGGGACACCTGGAGTGTTGGCACCACCAGTCATTGGGGCGGATGCAGCGAGCAAATATTTGTGTGGCCTTGGGACTGTGGGAAGCTGCCTGCAGGCCCGGAGACGTGTTTGGCTCTGATGCGGGAAGGAGGTGCCTTTTGGACCTCCGAGTGATCAAGGTGCCTGCTTCATGGGAGGCTCTCTCTGTAATTCAGAATGCAGTTTTGGCAGAACTCACCAAAGTAGCATTTGGGCAGGGAGCCCCTGTGTCACGTACTAGACACACACAGGTCACCCTTGGCCAAGTGTGAATGGGGGAAATGAGAGCAGATCATCAAGAGACACGATTGGTCAGCTGGGGACCAGGGGGAAATCAGGAGAAGGATGGGGTTCAGCAGCTCCAGCACTGACAAGAGAGCTCACTAACAGACAGCTTCTGGGACATAATTAACATTCTTGGTCAAGTTCAGGAGTTAAAGATGAAGTCCAGTAACAATCCATCTCCTGCATTCAGAGCTTTACATCTTACTGGGTCTTCAGTGTCACCTGCGGAACACATCACAGCAGTGACAGGAGAATTATCAATGGGTTCACTGCTCTGTTCAGTGAATGAGCTCTTCCTTAAATGCAAGGTTCTACATGATGAAGTTTTGAGATACTTAAGAAATGAATATAGGGGCTGGAGTGGTGGTTCAGCGGTTGAGGCGCTTGTCTGGCATGAGCAAGGATGCGGGTTCAAACCCCAGCACCACGTACTCAACGAAGTCTTGGAGCAACAAAAACCACATGAAAAATTAAATAAAATTGTCTCTTTCTCTCTCTCTCTCTCTCTCTCTCCCCGACCCTGGCCCTCTCTCTCTTTAAAAAAAAAAATATATAAATCAAAGGTTTCTCTGATTTTCTTCCTAAGAAATACATGTAAGATTTCTGGTTTAAAATAACTCAGAAAAGAAGAAAAAATAATAAATTTGCTCTGTATTGTTCTCATCACCATTTAGGAGACCACCTTCAGCTATGATGACCTTTATGATTTTATAGAGCGTCGGGTTTTTTATTGGCCCAGATTTGGCTTCGCCAGGTGCGTCAGGACTTCTACAAGATCACTCCAAAGCTTTCTTTGATTTTTTTTTTTTTTTAATTCTCAAGGCATCGAGTTTTGCCTTGGTTTTAATAAAACTCTAGTGCGTGGTCATTGGCGTCCAGGCTGTTAACGTTTGAAACCGCGCTCAGCGATCATCTTTTCTCCCAGGGTTTGGCTGTGAACTAACACCTAATCGGGGCCTTGTCATTTGCTTGTGGCCTTATGTAACCACTTAATTTTTATTGCGGGAGTGTTAAGTCATAAAAAGTGACTGCTCTGTGCTCAGCAAAGGACCAGACCTCTGCAGACATCTCGGCGGTCCTCATTGCAGCAGGCCAGAGGTAGGCTCAGGCTGATAGGAGAGTTGGACCAGTGCAGCGAGGCAGGGCCTCTGCCAGAGGCTTTGGGCTGATGGTGACGATGGAGTGACAGCTGACCTTCCTGGTGCTTCCTGGGCCAGGCACTGACCCAAGGGCGTGCTGTGTACCTGGGCAAGTCCCCCATTTGCAGAGGGGACTTTGAGGCTCAGGGACATCAAATGTCATGCTGCACTTAATGCAGTTAGTGAAGTGACAGTGGCACTTGCCCTGTCCTGGTGTAGTCTGCATGCCTGTGTCTCCGGTTTGTTTGCTTGTTCATTTCAGTTGTGGTGCTGGGGATGGAACCCAGGGCCTGCCCCATGCCAGGTGAGCGCTCTACCACTGAGCCCCAGCCCCCCGTATCTCCTTTTTGTTTTAGACTGGAAATTTAACCCAGAGACCCTTCACCACAGAGCTACATCACCAGTTTTATTTTTTTTATCTTGAGACAGGGTCTTGCCAAGTTGTGGAAGCTGGCCTTGAACTTGCAATCCTCCTGCCTCAGCCTTCCAAGCCATTGGGATTACAGGCAGGTGCCACAGCGCTCGACCCCCTGTATCTCCTTGTGAGAGCTGATGGGAAGGACAAATGGGCACACGTTCATTTATTTGACTGGCCCACCCTGTGGCCTACAGGGCTCTACTGGGAGGTAGCAATTCCTGTCTTGCCCTTTTGGGGGATGAATTGAAACCTCCTCTTAGAATGCACTGAATGGGAACAATTTTATGAAAAGCTTCCTAAGTGTTCCTTTTCCTGTAGTCATAAGGAATGTATTGTGGGACTTATTCACTTATTTAATTATTCATTCATTTATTCATGCACACTAGGGATTGAACCCAGGGGTGCTCTTCCACTGAACATCCCCAGCCCTTTCCATTTTATTATGAGGCAGGATCCCACTGCCTTGCTAAGGCTGGCCTCAAACTTGCGATGCTCCTGCCTCAGCCTACTGAGTGGCTGGGATGACAGGCATGTGCCACCACGCCAGGTGTTAATTTAGGCTGAGTTCCAGTCTCCAGGAAAGACAGTGACTGTCCTGGTCTTCCAAGGTAGTTACTCTCTATAGAACCTGGAACTGTTCCTTGGAGTTCACAGATCTAGAGTTTTGTGTTTGAGGTGTTTTTTTCTAGTCTCCCCTCTGCCCAAAGACATTAGCTACTCACGATTGTTATTGTGGCTCCCCCTTCCCTTCGTCCTTCCTCTAATGCTTGGCCCTTGACACCCATGGCCCTGCAGTCATGGATTCAACCAACTGATGATCGAGCTCTTAGAGAAGAGATGTAGAGTCGCCGACACATGCTACGGGATTATTCCTGGGATGGCTGTTGGGGGCCAGCACTAGACGGACCTCTGTTCGCACTGAGTGGACATGCTTCTAGGTGGCACTAGTCATCTGCACGGGGTTAAAGGATGCTGGAACTGGAGTGAAGGTCACATGCAAATGCTGCTCCATTCTGTGTAAGGGCCCTGGGCATCCCTGGATTTCAGCTTTCATGGAGGCTGAGGGAGGCCGCCCACCCTGGAGGCTGTGACTCACTTATGATTTAAAACTTGCTGTGAGACAGGGAAGCAGGTGACCTGGCTTGCTGAAGGAACAAAGGGAACCAGGGAGCAAGAGCTTGGGTCCCCAAAAGGAAGGCAGAGCCAAGTTTCGTGCATTTCGTGGCTTGCTCTGCTCCTCCTCCCGCTGCCTAATTTTTGTTTTTGAAGAAATCACTGAGCAAATCAGTCGAGATGGTGTAGCTGGAACCAGGCCACCTGAAGGACAAGCTCTGTCTTGCTGTTTCTGTATCTGCCTCTCCCCTTTGCCCTTTGTGGAACAGCACTTTCCAGAGGACAGAAGGTCACGGTGGCTGGACTCTGGGCTACACTGGGGTGCAGTGAGGCATTGTGTGCTGGGGTGAGGGAGTGGGGCCAAGCACTCCCCAGGCCACCTGCTGGCAGCCCTGGGGACAGGCAGGCTCCTGCCCTGGCCTGGGCTCCCTGCTGTCTCCTGTCTTGGAAGAGCTCTGGACATGCTGGTAGCCCAGTGAGGAAAGAGACCTCCGTTCCTGCCCCCGGGTGTTGGCAGGAGGCTCAGCCTCCAAGCCCGGAGGTTTCTTTCTCCGCGTTTTAGAAGCATAATACAGGAAACCAGCAAGGCCTGGGTCAGGCTCCAGCAGAGGGGCTGAACCATGCGCACGCACGGGCTTCAGCTCTGCCTCCTTCCTGTGCACCCCCAGTTAGACAGAAAACCAAGCTAACTATGAACGATTAACATCTAATTAAAAAGTCACAAGTCCACATTAATCTCGTCCACACACAGCTGAGCAGCAAGTGCCACCTGCCTCCCTGCTGGGTAATTCCTGCGCTGTCGTAAAGCAAATCCACGTTAACTGTTGTTTCTTCTTCTTCCAAAAAGGATTCTTAGGTCTTCCCCCCCACCCCATGTTCCTTTTCTCCCCACCGCGGGAGACTCTGGTGCCCGATTCCGTACAAGGTATGCGGCTCTTTACCTGGAACCCCCGTATTCCAGCTGGCCTTGTCCCTCCAGCCTCTAAAAGAGGCTCATTTCATGTGCTTCCTTCTTCCCAGTCCTCACTGCATGGCCCTGTCACGCCTCGAATCCGACATCCAGCTTTCTTCCCTCGACATTTTCTGGGCTTACCTGGAATACCACGATGGTAACTTTTAAGAATGCAGCCAGAGATAGCGCCCGGACTGGTGCTAGGTGTTGAAGGTGGCAGAATGCGGAATTGTCCCCATGCTTCACAGTGAGACGTGAAATGTGATGCAAACCTGGAGTCGTTTCTTCCGGCAGCCCCGTGGCCCCCAGAGCCTCAGTTCTTCCTTGGGCAGAAACTGGGTTGTGTTGTCTTTTAATAGAGCCCTGCTGTATTAGTGCTTAACTAATTCTGGGGGTGACTGGCAGCAGCCTGACCTCCGCGGTGGCCGTCATTCCCACGGCCACGGAAGGGTCTTCTCTGCAGTGTCGTCCCCTTGTCTGGAGAGGGGACACCGGGGAGTTGGGCTTTCCTGGAGCTCTGGATCATAGCAGGATAGGGCACTTGAAGGATTAGCCAGCATGGTTCTTTTGTTTCGATTTTGTTCTTTTAAGAGAATCAGTATTACTTAGTGTTTCATGTGGCCTTCATTGCCCCGACACTGCGCTGTGTGTGTGGTGCTGGGGTTTGAACCCACATCGTCATGCATGCCAGGCAAGCACCATAACCAAGGAGCCACCATTCCAGCTCCCAGCCAGCATGGTCTTAAACCAGGTACTCAGAACCCCAGTTTGTCAGCAGATCTAAGCCAGGAGGAATCTGGGGCAGCCCTCTGGGTAGAGAGCAGTGATCTTCAGCCTTCTACTCTGTGCTGAGCGGCCCTTGGCCTTGGCTCCCCTTCCCTTTGACCTTGACCTCTACAGGAGCAATTTGTCTGGGTTGATGATGGTAGACAGGAGCCGGTGGGAGTCTACCGTGCCTGCAAGGACACCTTGTGGGTGGAACTTTGCACGTCCCCTCCTGGTGGGAGAAGAGTCTTGGTGGTTTGTAGTTCTTGCGTTTATTTCCGTTGTGGAGCTGTTTTTAGCTCAAGCAGTGTCTCCAGGTGTCCTGGGCCGTGGCACGGGGAAGTGGTGCTAAAGGATTCCTCCTTTCCATCCTCTTTAACTAGAGCTTTGGCAGGTAGGACTTTCTACAGTTGGGAGCGGACACTTTCTCTTCACAGTTGGTTAGACCACTTACGTAGCCCTAGGAAAGACGCTGCTTTCCCGGGGCGAGTTTATTCAGGGGCGCAGTTCCTAAGGCCGGCTTAGAATGTGTGGTCTTTTCCCCACGCCCTGACTGAGCCATTGAAAGAGGCCAGGCTGCTCCCCAGATCTGGTCCCGATGACTTGATTCTTTGCGTTGTGTTGTAAGAGGTTTTGGAAACTTCTGAGAAGAATTGCCCACCAGCTCCGGCTGCAGGTTCAAGGACCTCCGCGCTCCAGCTGCCTGGTCCTGGTGGGTTCCACACGTTGATGGATGAGATCGGGAGAACGTGGCCTGTGGACTCTATGCCGTCAACTGGTATTGTCTTCTGGGCAGCAAGCGCTGCATTTTCATGCCCACCCAGGGGCCGGGGTGGGGGGGCTTTCCTAGCATCGCTTCCTGCAGGGCTTCAGGCAGATGATGTCATCCCCATTTCACAGATGGTGGAAACCCAGGCAGCACTGGAGCATCGCATCTCCTCTGCTGGCTCAGGACCACGTGGGTTTTCACAGGAACCCTGACCCCTGGGAAAGTGACAGGGCAGTGAAGGGGGTCACAGGCTGAGCAGAGGCTGTGTGACTGGGGGAAGTGTGGGCAATCTTCCCGTTCCCTCATCTGTGAGGGGGGCGCGGGGATAGTTCATGGGCTCCTGGGAAAGCAGCTGACACAGTCGTGGTAAAATGCATTGGTGAACAGGAGTCTCTCGGCGTCTCTCGGCTCTGCTTGGCGTGGCGTGCACAGGGGTGAAAGATGATTTGCTCCTTTATGAAATTCTCACCGTGTGCTGGGGTCAGGTTGTGTGCCTTGCTGGGCTTCCGTCGTCATATCTGACTACGCCTAGAACACGAACCCATTCCCCAGAGAGGTTCCGCAACTTGCTGAGGTTACACAGCCAGCACTTGGTGGAGCCAGGATGCATTTTCACCATGACATCATGAAGTCTGTCACCATCCTGACCCGGGGTCCTGCTCTCAGAGTCTCAGTCCAAGGGGGAA